>JAQQST010000980.1:0-13882 GCA_028646485.1 Cryptoprocta ferox | reverse complement strand
TTGAGGAATCTCCACACTGTTTTCCAGAGTGGCTGCACCAGTTTACATTCCCACCAACAGTGTAGGAGGGTGCCTATTTCTCCACATCCTCGCCAGCATCTATAGTCTCCTGATTTGTTCATTTTAGCCACTCTGACTGGCATGAGGTGGTCTCTCAGTGTGGTTTTGATTTGTATTTCCCTGATGATAAGTGACGCTGAGCCTCATTTCATGTGTCTGTTGGCCATCTGGATGTTCTCTTTGGAGAAATATCTCTTCATGTCTTCTGCCCATTTCTTCACTGGATTATTTGTTTTTCAGGTGTGGAGTTTGGTGAGTTCCTTATAGATTTTGGATACTAGCCCTTTATCCGCTATGTCATTTGCAACTATCTTTTTCCATTCTGTCGGTTGCCTATTAGTTTTCTTGATTGTTTCCTTTGCAGTGCAGAAGCTTTTTATCTTGATGAAGTCCCAATAGTTCATTTTTATTCTTGAATGAGAGAGAAAGAAAGAGAGAGAAAAAGAGAAAGAGAGAAAGAGAGAGAGAGAGAGAGAGAGAGAGAGAGAGAGAGAGAGAACATGAGCAGGGGAGGGGCAGAGAGAGAAGGAGACAGTGAATCCCAAGCAGGCTCCATGCTGTCAGTGCCAGCCCGAATCAGGGCTCAATCTCACATACCGTGAGATCATGACCCAAGTGGACCATGAGTCCGATGTTCAACTGACTGAGCCACCCAGGTTCCCTTAAGAAGAGTAACTTCTAAGCAGAGATGATCCCAGAAAGTCGTGAGGAAATAAAGATTCTATTGCTCCTGTCCTCAAACTTTCCTTTATCACAGGCAGTACACCCACTTCCTCCATAGCTAAAGTTCTTTTCTGATGTTGTGATATTAGGTAATTATTCATCACTCAGTGAAACTATGTGAACATATGAAAGTATATCACCTCTTCCACTGAAATGTTCTTGATTCTAGTGGACAAATGGAAAGTTGTAATCCTAAGAGAGTTTCAACTAGTAAGATATATTTTGATTACAAGAATTCTCCCTGCCCCCCCAGAAGCAACAAAAGATAAATGCTTATGTACATATTCTTATGACCTTCCTGTTACTTGTTCTTTGGTGGTCACCCTTGGCAAATTCAAATATGAGTTGGTGGTACTTATAGAGTAAAGAACTGGAAAAGCAAGCTCCATTCCTACCCTGAAACGCACAGACACACATGTAAATTGGAGGTCAGGCTGGAGTCAGCACAGAGCCCCTGGAGAGGGAGGCCAGGCAGTGGCCCTGGAAATGGTTGATAATGCTCTCTTTCTAGGAAGGCATACCCAGGTTTGATTCACTGGAATGATTTTAAATATTTTTAGAGCAGAAAGATTCTCTCCTTAAATAGAACTACTGTGGGTTTATTGTTTCAGAGTTTTAGGCTGTAATAGTTCTATCCAGGACAGAATTACTTGAAGGAAATGGCCGTAAAAACCTTTTAGTTCTTCTCTTTACTAATGCAGTTTTAGACCGTTCAGTCCACCAAACTGCAGCTTACAACAGAAACCATTATAGAACTCCTACTATATAAGACAATGGCTAAGAAAATCTGACATATGGAGCTCCTGATACTATTTTCCTTTGGTATTGAGAATATTTTTATTCTTTGGGTTCTCTATGCTTTATTAGAAACAAGTACACTGATTTTACATATTAAAAAATATGTTGGGCTCAGTGGATACAACTGTGCTGAGAAAAGTTGGGATAATTCCTGGAGCTGATTTACCCGGTACAACGATCTAATTATACTTACTACATGAAGAGAATTATTTCAGTATCCTGTAACTTTAAAAAGCATTGTAATAAACATTAAAAAAAAAATTTTTTTTTAATGTTTATTTATATTTTGGGAGGGGGACGACGGGCAGAGAGATGGAGACAAAATTTGAAGCAGGCTCCAGGTTCTAAGCTGTTAGCACAGAGCCCAAAGCGGGGCTTGAACTCATGAGCCATGAAATCATGATTTGAGCCGAAGTCGGACACTTAACCTACTGAGCCACCCAGGCGCCCCTGTAATAAATATTTAATATTCAGTCATTCATCCAACCAGTGTATATTGAGTACTCATCATGTATGTGGTAGGCTCTCTGTTAGCGTCTATATATTCAATGGTAAACAAAGTAATGTCTTCCCTCCCCTGATAGAGTTTGCAAACAGAAGGCAGAATAAAACAAAAAAAGATGACAAACACAAACAGATAAACACATGTTGTAATAATTGCTAGGAAGTAGACACGACCCAAAAGATTATAGTTGATTCTAATTTACATTGAGGTCATATAAATACAGTCAAGATCTTTTACTTAAAATCCCAAATGACTTCCTGTCACATTTAAAATCAAGTTCAAAGGGCTGACTGACATATGTAAGGCCCTGCATGGTTTTGTTGTAGTCTACCTGCTTAATTTCCATTTGTAACCACCTTGTCCCTTGCTCACATAATTTACTGACAGGGGTCTTCTTTCTATTGTTTGCTATTCTCAGTTTGATTCTGCTTCAGGGCCTATGCTCTTGTGCTTCTCTTTCCTTGGAATACTTTTCCTTTGGATTTCCACATGGCTGGCTTTTTCCTGACAGTTAGGCCTCAGCACAATAGCACCTCTGTAGAAAGTCTTTCCCTGATTATCCAATTCAAATAGCCCCTTATTTCCACCTATCTTTTACCATCACATTACCTTAGACTATTGATCTTAGAGTTATTTGACATTCTTTTGTATGTGTGTGTGTGTGTGTTCGTTTGTTTACTTGTTTATTTTTCTGTCTCTCTTACTGGATGGTAAACTCTGTGAGACTAGTGAGACCGCAACACTAATCCCAGAACTTAGAATGTGGCATGTGGAAGTTTTTATTACTCTATCTAAAACCACCTCTGAGTCATATAAGCTAAGTGAAGCCAAATCCAGTCCAGTGCTTTCTAGATGTTTGCTGTCCCACTTGAATCAATAATAAGGTAGGAGATTCAACTTCCTTTTGGTATCTATTGAGAAAATCTTGGCCAATCACACACACACATTTCCAGGAAGTGAACTTTATTTATAGAGTCATGGGACAGTTTACTTGCAGGTAAAAAGTCTCCAAAACAATGAGCAGAGTTAGAGCTTACTTGAGACATATTTTCAAATTGCATTTTCCTTTCTTTCTTTTTTTTAATATAGTTTATTGTCAAATTGGTTTCCATATAACACCCAGTGTTCATTCCAACAAGTGCTCTTCTCCATGCCCATCACCCATTTCCCCTTCTCCTTCACCCCCATCCACCCTCAGTTTGTTCTCAGTATTGAAGAGTCTCTTATGGTTTTCCTCCCTCCCTCTCCTTAACTATTTTTCCCCTTCCCCTCCCCCATGGTCCTCTGTTAAGTTTCTCCTGTTCCACATCTGAGTGAAAACATATGGTATCTGTCCTTGTCTGCCTGACTTATTTCACTTAACATAATACCCTCGAGTTCCAACCATGTTGCTACAAATTTGGCCATACTTCATTCTTTCTCATTGCCATGTAGTATTCCATCAAATTGCATTTTTCAAAAAGTACATATATTCACTCTAAAACACCTGCAAGGCCCACTTTCAAGTTCTAGAGTGTTTTACCCAGAGGAAAGGAAGAAGTAACTTCGAAGTTTAATCTTAAGATACAGAAAAATATTTTGTAGGAAAAAAACTGTGGTGTTCCACTCTCAATCAGGACTATTTCCTCTAAAAGAACTCCTAAATTCTTTATGTAATGGCCAACAACAACAACAAAAGCAACAACAACAACAACAGCAACAACAACAACAACAAATGTTTTCTTTTAACTGCAAAGGCATTTGTGTTAATGGTGGCTTCCTTAATTTAGTATTATATAAAGGTAGCTAAACTACATTTGCTAACATTTTTCTGGAATGTCAGCACATCTATAGTGAATCTGTAATTGATTGAAGTCAAAACGAAGAAACTAATTTAAAAAACTGTTTAAAGTTTGAACATAGCTGATACACAATATTACATTAGTTTTCAGGTTTACAAAACGTAGTGATTCAACTCCTCCATATGTTATACCTTGCTCACCGCAAGTGAGCTACCATCTATCACCATATAACACTATTACATTCCATTAGCTAAATTCCCTATGCTGTGTTTTTTATTTCCATCACTTATTCATTCCATAACTGGAAGTCTGTATCTCATTCTCCCCTTTGCCCATTTTGCCCATCCCCTACACCTCTCCCTTCTGGCCACCATCAGTTTGTTCTCTGTATTTATAGGTCTGATTCTGCTTTTTGTTTGTTTGAAGAAACTAATTTTAGAAGCACAATCTCCAGTTTCCTTGTATACCTTTACTGTTTTACTGGATCCTAGAATTTTTAAAAGACCAAAGGAGAAGTTAAGTTCTACAAAGAATGAAAACAACAGCATTAAAACCAAATTAGAATAGAAAATGAAGGAGAAAATGCCCTTTAGAATTCAAAGGGTTTTTTGCTGTACACGTAGATGATTAGTTGGTAGAAGGGACTCTTGGGCCCATGAGAATCTTTAAAAAACTTTTTTTTGATGTTTTTTATTTATTTTTGAGAGACAGAAAGAGACAACGTGAGCAGGGGAGGATCAGAGAGAGAGACACAGAACCTGAAGACAGGCTCCAGGCTCTGAGCTAGCTGTCAGCACAGAGCCAAACACGGGGCTTGAACCCATGAACTGTGAGATCATGACCTGAGCCAAAGTCGGACACTTAACCGACTGAGCCACCCAGGCACCCTGATGAGAATCTTAACTTATTGACTCTTCCCTCTTTTTAGAGGGAAACAAGTAATACCCACTTGATGTCATGCGGAGGGAGAGCTCCCATCGGTCCTTTTCTTTAGTTTCTGATACCACAGAGAAGCCTATGCTCAGTGGATATGGCTGTATATCTCAGTTTCAGACAACTTAAACAGTGCCAGACGAGAGTCTCAATGTAGTTGCATGAGGCAGGCCAGTGGCCCCTGCAGTTAACACCCTGAGTCATGATGCACTATGGGTACCTGGTTTGTCTTGGTCAGCTGCCATTTTGGGGCTGGGCTGACAAGGTTCTGTGAAGATGAAGCAGCTTCGTATGGTATCTTTTGTGTTGACTGAGGAAGGTGGAAGAGGCACAGGTAGAGTGCAGGGATGTGACAGGGTGCTGAAAGGATTCTTCCTGTGAGAAATATATTTTCATTTTTTTAAAATTAATTTATTTTTTAAATAATTTTTTTAATGTTTATTTATTTTTGAGACAGAGAGAGACAGAGCACAAGCGGGAAGGGGCGGAGAGAGAGGGAGACACAGAATCTGAAGACAGGTCCAGGCTCTGAGCTGTCAGCACAGAACCTGACGCGGGGCTAGAACCCACAAACCACGAGATCATGACCTGAGCCGAAGTCGGATGCTTAACCGACTGAGCCACCCAGGCACCCCGAGAAATATATTTTCAATTTATTAGGGAATTCCAGCAACTGGGCTTATTCTTATTAACTTTTTGTAAAAAACGTTGGTTATATAATAAAAAGAAATTCATTTCTTTACCATAAGATAGACTATAACATCTTCATTTTAACTTCAAGTATGTTTGGCATAAACAGACTTTATTTCTACCCCTCAAATAAGATTTTTACCAGTAACAACCGAAGGTGTGTTAAGGGAAAATAAGGAAATAATGGGGATCTTTTTATTTCTCCAGGTAGTATCCATCTCCTACCTACAATCTGACAAATTATGATCAACTAAAGAATGTATCTTATTGCTTGCTAGTTAAATAAATTAGCTTATTGCTTGTTAATTTGGCTTCACCAAGTTGCCAGAGGGAGGCCAATGCTGCCCTTTTGTTTTCTTTGTAGGTATATGGAAGAAAAACAAGTCATTGATAGAATACTTCAGATTGCTGCAACATCCTAAACAGATATGGGAAATCCTTCTTAAGTTTCAATATATAAAAATTACAAATAAAATATAACAACAGCAAAAACGGAAAACCCTTAAATATATACTTGAGCTCCAAAGAAAGGGGATTTCTCTGGTAAATGAATGAAGAGGGAATTGAAACTCAGGTCGGAGGATTAGATGTCACATGGGGGTCTGACAAGGGAATAGGGACTAGAAGTGGGCTCTGTGGAGCTAAACTCCCCACTTGACTCAGAGCGCCAAGAGAAAAAGATGCACACAAAGTTGGTCCTAAACTTGTAAGATGCATAGGGCTCGAAATTAAAAATTCAAAATTGCCCAGTAGGATTCTTCCACAACCCAGGGAACATTGGATAACAAACTTCTCCCCAATACCTAGCTAAAAACGACAAGCAACGAGCAGAAACAAATGCCATGAAAAGTCAGAGAAGACAGTATATGGGAGAGTTTGCTTGCACAAATACTGCAGACATAAAATATCTGAGAGACCATAGGGATGATAGGTAGACACTATGTAAAACAGGTAGCTTTGGAAACAGGCCAGAAAAGAATATTTAGGAAGAGTAAAATTTACAGAAACAGAGGTTTGAAACATACAGCTAATTAAGTGAACAGTGTGATTATTGAAAGGAAATAGTTAATGGAAAGACTGATAAAAAATGGAGAAAAATTAAGGATAGAGAGATAAAGAGATGAAAAAATATGAGATACTAAGATCTGTAGAAGATAAGATAAAAAGATCCATCCATGTGTGCTGATAAAATTCTAGGAAAAAAAAAAGAGTAAGAGAATAGGGCAGAGGGAGGTATTAAAAGAGATAATGGCTCAGAGCTTCTTAGAATTGAAGACAGTTCTCAGGTTGAAGAAGTACACCAAGATCCAACAGAAAAGAGAAAAAATAAATTACACTCAGAAAACCACAGCAAACGCAGAATATCAAGAAGAGAAAAACTTTGTTTATCAGAGAGAAGAGCCAGCCAACTTATAAAGGAACAATGATTAAATTGGCAACCGACTTCTTAGCAGCTGCAGTCAGAGCTACAAAACAGTGAAATAATAGTTGCAATGTTCTGACGTAAAATCATTGTTGACCTAGACTTCTATACAGCAAAACGATGACCTGAGAGTGAAGGCAAAATGAAGATATTTTGAGCCATGTAAAGAGAGAGAAGAGTTGTTTCCCAGGGACAGGTGCCAACCTGTTGTTGGTACTGATGCTCATCTTTAAAAGTTTAGGTATGTTGAGATAGATGCTGAGTCACAAGCGTGGACAGTCATGGATTTGGTGGGCTGGTGCTTGACCATCTATTACTCCCTCCTTTCAGGCTGCCTTCCAGGAAGAGGAGGCTAAAGTGGCATTCTTATACATAATTTATGTTTCCCAGGCTCTTGCAATTAGATTCCAGCGGTGACTTATGTTGAGTCCGATGTACTCACACGGGATCTGCATTTGCTGTTGGTGCTGCTTCTGTCAGCAAGCAGAGTTGTGACACTTTCGTCCCTGTGCTGGAGTGCTAGTAGAGGCCCCGGGGACCACGAGCTATCTTTCTGTCCACATAGAGAGGAAGTGTGGAGAAGATCCACTTCTTTTGGATGTGGTTGGGGAAGTTTGGCCGGGATCTTGAGACCTATAGAGGTTTTGTGAGTTGCAGGGATTTTGTGTTTGTGGTGGCTGCTTGTGGATAGTCTTTTCCTCAGAGAAGTGAAAGACTGTGATTGGGAAGGGACAGTTCTGAATCAAGTGATTGTATGTGGAAGAGGTAGCAAGTCTTAGTAACTCCATTCTGAAGTGTGGCCATGACATATGCTGCAGCGCCTTGCCCCTTGTCCTCTTTACTCACTAACACACGTGTACCCTGGCAGCAGTGAGTGTTGGCTAGTAGCAGCTCATAGCTGTTCTTCTCTAAAGAAGTCCCCAGATGATGGTATCCAGGTTACCTGAAAATTTATGCACCATCCTCCAGGGGAAGTCCTCAGCCAATCTCTGAATGGCAACAGGGTACAAATGGCCAGTCTTCTTATTGCAAGGGTGACCAACTCTATGGTGATTTTATGTTCTGGAGCATTCCTGTGACATCAGGCTGAAATGAGCCTCCAGCTGAAACTATATTTTCTCTTAGCTTCCTCTGCCCCTGCCCTAGTCTATCTTTGTCCTCTTCTGAGAATTCGCTCAGTAAATCTTGAACAAGAATCCTTTTATTTGGATCTCTTCTAGGGAACCACATCCAAGGCAGTCAGTGCTAGGAGTGGGCCTTTGAAACAGACCATGAGGATAGAATTTTTTTAGTCTCAACTGGGTTGCAAAAACGATCCCGCTATTGGTGGTGAGTAGAATGCTGACAGCTTCTAGAATGTAGATACTTTCCCCTGTGGTGAATTGGGATCGGATACAGAGGAAAGAGGGCACACAAGGCAGTGTAATTTCTTGAGCATTTGAAAGGGTTGGGAGGATTAGATACTATAAGGACTATGGAATTGGAGGTCTGCTGTTAACTGCAAGTCATTTATTGCCAGAAAGAAATAGCAGGCTTGATATGTTAACCAACAGCTTCAAGTTCAATGTGATGTTCAAGGAAATTTTTTTGGACAATATTTCAAGAGACTTTCATCTTCTGCAACCAGAGGGTCATGTAAACCACAATTTGGGCATAGGACTGAATTGTATAATGGGAGAAGATTTTAGAGGGGGTTGAATTTTCAGCTCAGGTAAGTCTCCTATGTCAAAGTCAGGGCTGTGCTATGGGAGCAGTGGGACCCCAGGAGTTGAGATGGGTATACCTGAAAGATGTACTTGAGAACTTCTTTGAATCCATAGGTTCCCTTGAGTCCTTTGCAAGAGTGGCCCATTTCCTTATATGTGAGGATCAAGATTGCAAACACAGTACTTGCTCTGAGCTTCGGCCCTTATTTCTGGTCCTGATCACCAAAACCACTAGAGTCAAATCCCAGCATAGCTTGGAAAGAGAAACGTTGGGCCTGCCTAAGAGGCAAAGAATATGGACCAAATGAACTGCAGAACTTGCTTAGCTTGTACCACAGGAACCAGGAGAATATGAAGAATGTCTTGGAGGCCCCTGGCAGATAAGCAAGAGTTTATTAATATGAGGCATTCTTCTCTGGCACAAGATTCAACACTTGGCATGAGCAGTTATAATACCTTCTAGATTGACACCAGAAGCCTGGAAAGCTATGACCTGTGCTAAAATAAATAAACGGGCAGAGCTGCTATGGCAGACTGGGGGTGGTGGTGGATAGGTTCAGAGAATTAGGAATGCTAATATTTATCCTTAGGAAGACCTGGGAAATACTGTGCTCACTAAGTCAATAGGAAGTCCACTGATGAAGGGGACACCAGCTTCACTGAGATCAGTGGTTGTTTTCTCCAAGTGGGTGCTAATCGTAGTAGCATTATAGACTAGGCTTCTTAGTTTCAATGGGAATAGTAGAATCTCAGAATAGCTGAGGTAAGACATAGTATTAAACCATCAGATGTGACACAGAGCACCTGAGATATATTTCATCATTCCCTTGATAACTACTAAGTACAGTATAAAAATCACAAGTCAAACTTTCCTATCAATTAAGATACAAACATTTAAACATATTAGTAAAGTGAATCTAGCAATGTATGAGATATTAGTATGTGTCTATATACATATATATTTATATTTAGAACCAAATTAAGTTTATCCCCCAAATAAAAGGTTAGTTTAACATTAGGAAATTAAATTTCCACACTAAAAGGATAAAGAAGTAAAATCACATTATTGTTTTTGCTAAAGGAAAAAAGTTGGTAAAATACAAAAACTATTCATAATTAAAAAGAAAACCTCAAAAAATTACATATAAAGTAAAACTCCTTTATCTGATCAGGATAGCTACAAAAAATAAAAATAATGGTGACATACAGAAATCATTCCTTTCAATAGAAGGAACAAGACAACAGTAACTACCATTAGCATTTCATTCAGCATTGCACTGGAATTCCTACTGGGTGCAATTAAGAAAAAGAATAATAAAAATAAGGACTGGAAAGAAAGAATGCAAATTGTTATTATTTACTTAGGATATGACTGTGTAGTTAGAAAATCAGAAGAATTTATAGCTATATTTTAGAATTAATAAGAGAATTGATCAATTTTCCTGGGTGTGAAATAAATGTACTAAGAGCAATTGTATTTATGTATAGCAGCAATGCACAGGTGATAAGATAAAAGGTTTGGCTCCACAGTAGGGAGAAAGTGTAGGCAATCACAGAGAGGTCTGAAAACTCTAATATAGCCCTCAGGGGCCTTTCTCAGTTGTATAGTCCATTTCATCTTCGGATTATGGGCCACCAAAGTACATATGGGTCACCTTAGTTCTTGGGGAGTTCAGGAATAAGATTACAGAGACACCTTTATATAGTCCTGGACACAGGTAAAGTTGGCTAAAGCCAGGCTGTGTAATTGGTTAAACCAGGGGCAAACCATCTCTATATAACCTTAAACAAAGGAGGCAAGTTAGTACATCCAGGAGAGTTTCAGATTGTTGGAAAAGATAGAACATACCTCACCGTCATAAAGGCAATATTCAAAAGACTCACAGTTAATATCATCTTAATGGGAAAAAACTTAAAGCTTTTCCTCAATGGTCAGGAACAAGACAGGGATGTCTACTTTCACCATTACTATTTAACATAGTAGTCCTAGCCTCAGCAATCAGAAAACAAAAAGAAATAAAAGGCACCCAAATCAGCAAGGAAGAAGTCAAACTTTCACTATTTGCAGATGACTTGATACTATATGCAGATTTTAACCAGTGCAATGTATATCACCAGCTAGAAAACCTGGTCAAGTTTGGGCCAAAAGTCAAGCCAGACTTCCATTTTGCCCGAGGCCAGCTGCAAGATAAACCTATTCTTATACAATTGTATACAAATATCCAAATTAAAAGTTTAATAAAATATTAATCTTTGCTAATTCTGTGTGTTAGGTAAATGAATATGCATCACAATATTCTCCAACTATGTCTGTATTTTTTAAACTTTTCAAAGTAAAAAAATGATCGGCAGGAGTTAAGTGAGTTTGTTATTTGTGTATGTTGAGGTTTATCTCTTTTATACAAACAAAAGTTTGTCTATGTACATTTATAAGATGTGATCACTGTAAATAAATTATAAACTTCATCATTTTTGACCTTTTAATTATAGGTCAAGTACAATTAAGTCAATAGGCTCCTCAATGATTCCCCAGCTTGTACTTAGTCCTCCTAATAGATCTATTTTTAAATATATGATATCTTAACAGGGGTCACGGTTACTACCAAGATTTTTGTTATAATTTAGACTCACCAGTTACCTGAAAAGGTAAAAATTTCTTGATAAGGCTGTTAAGATTGGCAATAGCTTCTATTTCTGGGAATGTTTAAACTTCTTTCAAATAAATTAAAATTTTCCTCAAAAATTATTATGTTTTTATCATTTTAAGAAATTACAATGATAATTGCTCTTTTTTATTTTCATTCATTGCATTATAAAAATGTAACCGAATAGTCTTTAGCTTAGATATTTGACTGTATCTCAAGAGAAATAAATTACTTAATTCTTAAAAAAATTTTACAGATCGTCTCAAACTTAAGACATCAACTTAGGTTAGCCAAATCTATCTTTTCAAATATACTGAATGCCCTGTTTTTTAAAGCTATCAATGAAGCTTTTCTTTGGAAAGAAAAGTTTCCCTAAAGTTTCAGATAAATCCCTCATCTTTCCAAGGCACCTTCCTAGTGGTCCATAAGAAAATTACCTTTCATAATACTAGATTAGGAGAATTCTGTTAGTGGGACAATGCAAAGAGAACTTGTACCTTTCCTCAGGAAATTAGAGTTATATTTGGGGCACTTGCTGTGGTAATGTACTACTATTATTTTTTTTAAGGTAATGAAACGAGCAAGTGAAGCAAAGTGATCTGACCTGGTCCACTGGGCAGAGCAAGACACTGCCTGGGCTCACAGTACCACTTAGCTCCTGGGACACACTGTTGCTTTTCTCCCAAGTACAGGGTGGGGATGTTGTATCCCATAACAACTGATACCGTGCCTTTTACAGAGTAAGTAATCAACACTTGTTCTTTCCATTTAATACAGAGAAATGTTCAGGAGTGACATTGATCTCCAGGTCAATGTAGCTGACCATTTAGGTTTGGGACTTCATTTCATTTTATGCCAAGAATGCAGTAACACTGTGAAAATAAAGCATTACTTGCAATGTCTGGTTTGATTTGTGTATTTTAATCAGTTTTTCTCTCTTTGGACAAGGTTTCAGAGTTTGCCATGCACGAAGATTCCTCTAAACACTGAACATAATTTTAGACCTTAAGAATTTCAACATATGGAAATAAATTATGTATATTTAATACATGTGTGAAACTAAACTAAATTCACATCTAAATCGGTACCATGTTTTGACATCTTTCTCCTCCTTGATTGAATTAAAACTATTTATTAAGCCTAAAAAGCCTGGGAGACTGGAAGTAGTGAGTGTGTACAATGGCTCCGTAGGTCCTGATTAGAACGTGTTTATTACCTAATAGTTACCTTAAAATATAATAATGTAGAAATCTGAGTTATATGATAGAATATGAGGAACTTAAACAAAATGTTTATATTTACTATTATTACTTGATAGTAAGTGCTGCTCTGAAAGTCAGCAAGAGCCTTCCTTTTCTGAAAACCATGCCACCATCACCACCATCACCACCACCACCACCATCACCGCCACTGCCAAAATGACAAAGCAAACCATATACCTTGCTGCTTGCACTATACCAAAGGAAATTGAAAGCAGAATATCCTTTAAACTACCTTCCTTATATTTTTGTTCTCTGAAAATTACCAGGGTGCTTGTTTTTGTAAGTTGTGTTCCATAAATTTTCAGAATCTGTGGGACAAGAACTGATTTCCTTGTTTAAAAAAAACACAAACAAAAACTAAAACAAAATATTCTTTTCATACATAATCTTCAGCGTATAGTATATTTCTTTAAATCCTACTCTAGATTGAAAACAAAACTCATATATTCCCCCTTTTTAAAAAGGCCACAAACACCATTCCAAAAGGAAGACCTTAAAATGTTTCAACTTTATAAAACTTAGGACACTTGAACTTTTTAAATTAAAATGTTTGATTTCCATGATATCTATGAAAGGTACAAAAGGTAGAAACTTAGAGTGGCTGCAATACGTTTGCTCTACTGGTTTTACCATGAAAACTAGAAACCAACTTGGCCTTCCTTTACCAAACCATTTCTATTTATCATAAGATTAGTCCACTTGAGAATTTACTCAATATAAAAGTAATCCATATAGAGCAAACATATCTATTGACACACACACACACACACACACACACACACACACACACACACATTTCTTTAGAGGTAGAGATAAAAGGCCACACCATACCTTAACTACTTGGCCAGTGGCTGTAGGTGTCCAGCATACAAATGTATTTTTCCTCAGCAGCGGAGTATGCTATCATCATGGTTGGATCTGGAAGGGGGCTGAGAAACTGTAGACAGAGACATACCAGTGTCTAATCCCAGAGTTCCAGCCCTCAGCGCAGAGGAGTGGAGGGACATAATGTGCCTCTGTGCTGGGATAAAATACCTTATGCAAATTTTATAGATAAAAGGTCCTATATCCCTTGTGTTAAATAATAAGCCCTTCAGTGTTGGAGAAAATGAGGGCTGAAACACTTGAAGTATATATCTCCATAGTGTGGGCATCTGATTACAGTTTTTCAAATGCTAACAAACTATCCTGAGTAGAAATTAAAATATACATGAGGCACCTGGGTGGCTCGGTTGGTTGGTTAGGCGTCTAACTTTGGCTCAGGTCCTCATCTCATGGTTTGTGAGTTCAAGCCCCGAGTCTGGTTCTGTGCTGATAGTGCAGAGCCTGATTGAGATTCTCTCTCTCTCTCTCTCT
>JAQQST010000979.1:0-13886 GCA_028646485.1 Cryptoprocta ferox | reverse complement strand
TGCCTCAGCACGTCTGTATCCCTTGGGTAAATCCCCAGCAGTGCTATTGCTGGGTCATAGGGGAGTTTTACTGATAGTTTTTTGAGGAACCTCCACACTGTTTTCCAGAGTGGCTGTACCAGTTTACATTCCCACCAACAGTTCAAACACTTTTTAAATAAATAAGAACAAAATCAGATCTACAAAATTAATTGGTCTAAATTCAAAGCTTTTGAAAGAACTGTTTCATTCCTTCCAACTGTGAAGGTGTATCTGTTGAATACACCTTTCCAAGAGGGGCAACACAGCATTCAGGAGAAGCAAGTTAGAGCTACCTAGGCTATAACTGGTGAGCAAAACTCTACTTAAAATGAGGAACTGAAGTAACCATTCATCTCCAAAACTATGTGGCTCTCCCAGCAATTTAACCAGAAGCTAGAAAACTACAAACAGCCTCAACAATTGTAATGGCGGTAAGATAATGATGTGAAATGAAGCTTGTAACCATCACTGATGAGTAACAGAGTGTAAAAAATATTTTCCCACTGCATACTTTCTCTGAGCAACTTAACGGAGTAGAAAGGAACTGGCACATCTTGGAGATGTTGTGGATTTGGTTCCAGACCATCACAGTAAAGCAAATATCCCAATAAAGCTAGTCAAATGAATTTTCTGGTTCCCCAGTGCACATAAAAGTTATGTTCATACTACCCTGTCGTCAGTTAAAATGTACATTAACATTATACCTAAAAAACCATGTACATATTTTAATTTTAAAATAGTGGGTCACCTGGGTGGCCACCCAGTCAGTTAAAGCATCCAACTCTTGATTTCAGCTCAGATCATGATCTCACAGTTTGGGAGGCTGAGCTCGGCATCGGGGTCCAGGCTGAGCATGGAGCCTACTTGGGATTCTCTCTGCCTCTCTCTCTCTCTCTCTACCCCTCCCCTGTGCATACTCTCTCACTCTCAAAATAAGTATTTAAAATATTATAGTAAAATAAAATACTTTATTGCTAACACATGCTAACCATCATCTGAGTTTTTGGTGAGTTGTAATGTTTTAGTTAGATGAGGGTCCTGCCTTGATGTAAATGGGGGCTGATTAATCAGGGTGGTGATAGCTGAAGGCTGGGGCGGCTGTGACAATTTCTTAAAATAAAACAATGACGTATCCCCCATCACTTGACTCTTCCTTTTACCAATGATTCCTCTGTAGCATACGATGTTGGCTGACAGCACTTTACCCACACTTGAACTTCTTTCAAAACTGGACTCAATCTCTTAAACTCTGCTGTTGCTTTATCAATTGATGTCATATTCTAAATCCTGTGTTGTCATTTCAACAATCTTCATGACCTCTTCACCAGGAGTAGATTCCATTTCAAGAACCACTTTCTTGGCTCACCCAAAAGAGCTCCTCATCCGTTCAAGTTTTATCATGATATTCCAGGAATTCAACATTGTCAGGCTCTACTTCTAATGCTAGTTCTCTTGCTATTTCCACTGAATCTGCAGTGACTTCTTCTACAGAAGTCTAGAACCCCTCAAAGTCATCCATGAGAGTGGAAATCAACATCTTCCAAACTCCTGCTAATGTTGATAGCTTCATCTCTCACAAATCATGAATGTTCTTAATGGCATCTAGAATGGTGAATCCTTTCCAGAAGGTTTTCAATTTATCTTTCCCAGATCCATCACAGGAATCACTATCTACATCAGCCATAACCTTATGAAATGTATATCTTAAATAATAAGACGTCAAAGTTGAAATGACTCCTTATAGCAGGCCTGAAAACAACATTAATCTCCATCTCCATCAGAGCTCTTGGGCAAGCTGGTGTGCTTGCTGTTAATGAACAGTAATATTTTGAAAGCGATCTTTTCTTCTGAGCGCTAGGTCTCAACAGTGGGCCTAAAATATTCAGTAAACCCTGCTATAAACACATGTGTTGTCACCAAGGCTTTGTTGTTCCATTTATAAAGCACAGGCAGGGTAGATTTTGCATAATTCTTAAGGGTCCTAGAATTTTCAGAATGGTAAATGAGCACTGGCATCAATTTAAAGTCACCAGCTGCACGGGGTGCCTCAGTGGCTCAATCAGTTAAGCGTCAGACTTCAGCTTGGGTCATGATCTCAGGATTCGTGAGTTCAAGCCCCGCAGCAGACTCTGTGCTGACAGCTCAGAGCTTGGAGCCTGCTTCGGATTCTGTGTCTCCCTCTCTCTCTCTGCCCCTCCCCCACTCACTCTGTCTCTGTCTCTCAAAAATGAATAAATGTTAAAAAAAAAAAAATTAAAGTCACCAGCTGCATTAGTCCCTAACAAGAGAGTCTTTAAAGCCAGGCAATGATGTCTCTTTAGCTATGAAAATCCTAGAGGGCATTTTCTACCAAAAGAAGGCTGTTTCATCTGCATTAAAAATCTTTTGTTTAGTGTAGTCACCTTCATGAATTATCTTTACTAGATCTTCTGGATAATCTGCTGCAGCTTCTGTATCAGCACCTACCGCTTCACCTTGCCCTTTGATGATATAAAGATGGCTTCTTTTCTTAAACCTCATGAACCAACGTCTGCTGGCCTCAAATGTTTATTCTGAACCTTCCTCACCTCTCAGCCTTCCTAGAATTGAAGAGTTAGGGCCTTGCTTTGGATTAGGCTTTGCCTTAAGGCAATGTTGTGGCCAGTCTGATCTTCTATCCAGACTGCCAAAACTTTTTCCACATCAGCAATTGGCTGTTTTGCTTTCTCATCATTTATGTGTTCACTGGGAGCAACACTTTAATTGCCTTTAAGAACTTTTCCTTTGTCTTCACAACTCGGCTAACTGTTGGCACAAAAAGCCTAGCTTTCTGCCTATTTCATCTTCTGACATGCCTTCATCACTAAACTTAATCATTCCTAGCTTTTGATTTAAAGTGAGAGATGTGTGAGAGTCACACTTACCGACTACTGTACAGTTAAGTGGTTTAATTTCATTATTGTTGTGTCTCAGGGAACAATCTCCAGTAATTAAAAAAATACAAGAAATAACAGATGCACACACAAAACAGTATTAACAAGCCCCACAACACAAAATGGCAGAAAAAAAAATCCAAATATACCGATGGTAAAATAAATGTAATGAAACTAAATTTATCAGTTAAAAAAGATATTGCCAGATTTGATTTTTTTATATTGCCGAGATAAGAAGTTTACAAAAGAAATGTCTACAAAAGAAAGGCATGGAAAAAGTGAAAGTAAAAATTAAAAAGAAAAGAAAAGAAATAACAGGAAAATACCTTTCCACAAAAAACTCCTATTTTAACGTTAGATGACAAAATAGACTTAAAAAAATTAAAGATAATAAAGGACATATAACAATAATAAACAAGTCAACTAACAGGAAAGATTTAATAATTCTAAACACACACACAGTCAATAAAATAGCCTCAAAATTTTCAAGTCCTAAATTGACAGAAATACAGGAAGAAACTATTATTTATTTGTATATTAATTCCAAAGCTTAAGAATACATCTTGCTCAATTAAGAAGTTGAGCTTTGAAAAATCCGATAAATATATAGAATATTTATAATTATTACGCTTGCTGTGCTATAAAGAGCTCTGCTACCAGCAACTAGAAGATACTATTTCTTCTCAAGAACACAATGAACATCACAAAAATTGATCATATATTAGC
Source organism: Cryptoprocta ferox (assembly GCA_028646485.1). Lineage (NCBI taxonomy): Eukaryota > Metazoa > Chordata > Mammalia > Carnivora > Eupleridae > Cryptoprocta > Cryptoprocta ferox. The sequence continues at coordinate 10,227 of JAQQST010000979.1, read as the reverse complement.
CTGTTAAAGATACCTCAAGAAATTCCAAATGATCACTGTCACACAGATCATGTTTTCTGACTACAAAGCAATTAAGTTTGAAACCAATAACAAAAAAAATAGTAATTAAATCCCCATTTATTTGAAAATTTAAAGTATGCATGCCACCTATGTGAGAAAATATATTTGCAAAACACATCTACAAAACATTATCAGAACAAGAATTCCTACATATTATTGGGATGAGCACTGGGTGTTCTATGGAAACGAATGTAACAATAAATTATATTTAAAAAAAAGAATTCCTACATATTAATAAGAAAATGACGATTATTCAATATCAAAATGGCCCAAAAAAACATGTCCTAGCACTTGACAGAAGAACATGTCTGGCCAATGAGCAAGCACATAAATAGAAGCACAAGGCCACTGGTCATCAGGGAAATGGAAGTCAATAACACAATGACATACCATTTTATACTCACTGGATTCACATATATGGATAATGTCAAGACTTGGAAAGGAATAGGGTGTAGGAAAAGGGTTAACTCGGCAGGCCTGCATTGCTCACACTGCACAATCCCGAGAGGTCAGTCTGCAAGACTGGCCCTTACAGGTCCCAGGAGATGAGCTCTGCGCTTTCTGCCTATTAAAAGTAAGCCTGAATCTCTTGGTCATGCTGAACGAGTTTGATCAGACGGTTTGTGTCAACAATGTGATTTATGAAGAAGTCCATCTTGGCTCTCAGGGGCTGGAGTGTGAGTAGCTGAGGGCAGTCACACAGGGGCTGTGGGCTTACATGACTGACCTCCCATAAGAAGCCTGAACACCAACGCTCAGGGGAGCTGCCCTGCGTGGCAACACTTCACACATTCTTTCAAACATCAGTGCTGGGAGAAGTAAGCGTGTGTGTCCTGGTCACCAGAAAGCTTGTGCTTCGTTTCTCCTGAACTTCACCCCGTGTAGCTTTCCCCTCTGCAGATTTTTTTTTAAGTTTTATTTATTTATTGTGAGAGAGAGAGAGAGAGAAAGAGAGAGAGACGGCAGGAGAGGCAGAGAGAGAGGGAGAGAGAGAATCCCAAGCAGGCTCCAAGCTCATGACTTGAACCCAAATCAGGAGTTGGATGCGTAACCAACTGAGCCACCCAGCTGCCCTCCCCTTTGGAGATTTTAATCTGTATCCTTTCATAGTAAAAGAGCATAACTGTGTTTAACACCTTTGTCTGAGTTCTTTAACTTCTCCTAGAGAATCATCAAGCCTGAGGGCAATCTCAGAGACCCTAACCCAACCACAGATCAGGGAGAACTCTATAACACTGGTGGTTGTTAAACTGGTTTAACCCATTTGAGAATAATTTAGCATTAGCTTAAATTCAGCACTACCACATTCTAGAACTCAGAATTTTACTCTCAAGTACACACACCAGAAAAATTCTTGTTTACGTGAGCAGGACACATGTACGAGAACGGCAACACTGCTCAAAGAAGCAAGTAAGTTAGAAACAAATCAAGATGTCCATTAATAAGAATGAGATAAATTCACACCATGGACTATTACACATACCAGTAAAAAGATATGACCTACAGCTATACATACCATAAATTAATCTTAGAAATGTAACACTGCATGGGGGAAAAAACAGGAAATTACATAAGAAAATATGATATATTATAATATCATGAGGATCAAAAACAACCAAACCAAACGAAAAAGTATTTAGCCATGTATGCATTATTTCTTAAAAAAAGAATAAGGGAATGAAAACCAAACATTTTCTTTAAGAGTCACCTCTTGTGGGAGCTGGGCGGGCAGGAGGGGTTGGGATAAACAGATCACAATGATAGATGCAAGTTTGTGACGCCCTAGTTGGGGGGTTGCATGACAGCTAGTCTTCAAGATGGCCTTGACAATGATCCCCATCTCCTCTTATTCATCCCTTTTAGTAGTCTGCTCCCACAATGTACCAGAAGTGGTCTGTGTGACCAGTAAGATAAGAGAGAAGGGATGGTATATCACTTCTGAAATTGGATTATGAAAGATACTGCAACTTCTGTCTTGGTGGCTGTTTCTCTCTTTTCAAATCATTGGCTCTGGGGGAACCAGTTACCATATCAAGAGGAGTCCTGTGGAGAAGCCCACATGTCGAGAGACAGGCCTCTAGGGAACAGCTAGGAAAGGAATGAGGCCTCTTGCTAACCGTCATGTACGTATATCAGCTTGGAGATCAACCCTCCAACCCAGCCAAGCTTTCACATTACTGGAGTCCCAGCAAACATCTTCATCTTCAGTAAGACATCATTAGAGACCCACCGCTTCCCAGCTAAGCCACTCTAGATTCCTGACCCCAGAAACTGAGAGAGAGAATAAATGTTTGTTGTCTTAATCCATTAAATTTTATGATAATTTATTACACAATAATAACCAATATAGCTTGAAAAGTTATTTATGGATATTTACTTATGATTGTTTTATCTCGTAAAAAACATGTAAGTTACATATACTACTTTTGATTTATCAAATATATTTCAAAGGGGGAATGAAATTGCAAATGTCTCCACACATTCCTTGTAACATCAGGTTCTTTAACAAATAATTCTTTTTGATAGCTTGTAAGCGGATATTCGGGAGGAAGAAAAAAAAAACTCTGGGACAAAGTAAATTTTCAGCGTTCCTTAAATTGTAAAAGAGTAACAAAAACCAATATAAAAATAGCAAATGTTTAGAATCTGAAGGGTCTTGGGGCACCTGGGTGGCTCAGTCGGTTAGGCGTCCAACTTCAGCTCAGGTCATGATCTCATGGTTTGTGGGTTCAAGCCCCACATCAGGCTCTGTGCCAACAGCTAGCTCAGAGCCTGGAACCTGCCTTCAGATTCTGTGTCTCCCTCTCTCTGACCTTCCCCTGCTCACGCTGTCTCTCTCTCTCTCTCTCTCTCTCAAAAATAAATAAAAACGTTAAAAAAATTTTAGAATCTGAAGGGTCTTTTAAAAAAAACGATCTACATTTTCTCTTACTTTAAAAACAGGTCCAGAAAGATCAAGTCAGCTGTCTAAAGTAGATCTTACTTTCCCAACTTCTTTTACTAGAATACGGTGGGTATAAAGAATACTACTTTACACATTTACCTAACATCCCTAGGGGCAGAGACCTGTTCAAACAAATGGAAGTGACATTGGCAACAAAAAACAAATTAAAACCTAAAGTTCTCAGTATTTTCTTGAAAATTTACTGCTTCCCAGAGAGTGCAGAACCAATGGCAAAAAAAATGACTAAGGTAGAAATCTAGCAAAAGAATGATAAACACAAAGTTCTATATAGTGTTTATCTCCTGGCATGAAACAGAGGGGTGGAACAAGATACAAAATGAGAATGCAAGCTATTGGTAATGCTCCAATTCTGGGGTTGAGTAGCAAGTTCACGACTCTTCATTATATTTCTATGCTTTTCTTCCTCCCACTAACCTACATTGTTTTCCATATATATGAAGTATCCTACTTAGGATTATGGCAAAATTATGGATTATGGATTAAAAAGATTATGGTATCCATCCTTCATATAATTTGGTTCTTTAACAAGATTTACCATGATATGAATATGAGGATATTTTAAAATATTCTCAAAACAAAGAGTTTTTAAAATAAGGGACTTTTAAAAATGGTCTTGGGACATCTGGGTGGCTCAGTCAGATAAGCATCTGACCCTTGATTTCAGCTCAGGTCATGATCTCACAGTTTGTGAGTTCGAGCCCCACAATCGGGCTCTGTGCTGCCAGCTCAGAGCTTGGAGCCTGCTTAGGATTCTGTCTCCCTATCTCTCTGTCCCTCCCCTGCTCACTCTCTGTATTTCTTTCTTTCTTTCTCTCTCTCTCTCAAAAACAAACAAACAAACAAATAAATAAATAAATTTTTTAAATGGTCTTGCTGACAAGGCAAAGGAAAAAACAATTAGATCCCTGGTCCAAATTGTTATTCTAATTAAAGTGAATTAGTTAGGCACAGCTCTTAGCAAAGACTAGCAAGTATATATTAGAAATATAAATCCCAAGTTCTAAGGTGAATTCTGGCTCAAATGTGAAAACTAAAGGGTACTACAAATAAATAATTTGCATTCCATGAAGAAGCTAATTTTAAAATAATTCCACTCATCAACTGCTTTGAACCATTTCACAGAAGGAACTTTTAAAATATTATGAAGATCTCAGGGCACCTGGGTGGCTCAGTCGGCTAAGCATCTAACTTTGGTTCAGGTCATGATCTCGTGGTTCATGAGTTCAAGCCCCACATCGGGCTCTGTGCTGACAGCTCAGAGCTTGGAGCCTGCTTCAGATTCTGTGTTTCCCTTTCTCTCTGCCCCTCCCCCACTCACATTCTGTCTCTCTCTCTCTGTCTCTCTCCAAAATAAGTATAAAAAATTTTAAGTAAAATAAAATATTATAAAGATTTCCTTTTAGAAATATGTTAAAACTAGAAGTATTAAAAACCACAAAGTTGTCCACTAGTCAAGTAGTCTATTATATAATTAAGTGTAAGAATAGGATCTGAATCATACACTCAAATTTTATATTTTCAAAGAACAAAGTTGGAAGACTCATAATTGCCTAAGTTCAAGACTTACTATAAAACTACAGTAATCAAGGGGCGCCTGTGTGGCTCAGTTGGTTAAGCGTCCAACCCTTAATTTGGGCTCAGGTCATGATCTCACACTAGTGAGATCAAGCCCCATGTCAGGCTGAGCCTGCTTAAGAGACTCTCCCTCTCCCTTTGCTCCTCTCCCTCTTGCACTCTGTCAAAAAAAGCAAAACAAAACAACAAACAAACAAAGTAGTCAAAACTTCATGGCATTGATAAAAGGACAGGCACACAGATCAGTGAACAGAACACAGAATTCCAAAACCGACCCACATCTATGTGGTCACCTGATTTCTACAAAAGGGCAAAGACAACCCAAACCAAGAATTAGTACTAATTTATAGGACAAATGAACTAGTTTCTTCAACAAATAAATGGCTTTTTTTTTTTTTTTAAGAACAACCACTTGTATTAAATAAAACAAGAGCTATAGTAACAAAATGCCTGTGGACTTTATCTGGATCCCTCCGGAGTAAGCCAACTCAAAAAAGGTATCTTTTAGACAGCCAATAAATCTTAATATTAATTTGGTATTAGGTGATGTTAAAGAATTATTTTGTTTGATGTGGTGATGGCTTTGTGGTTATAACGTCCTTATCTATAGAGATACATTTCCAAGAATTTATTAGGTGAAATATAAAGTCTAAGACTTACTTTGAAATATTACAGAAAAAAAAGAAAGAAGGTGACAAAAAAAATCATTTTGAAATATACCCAGAGCATTGTGCTTTCCTTAACAAAGGGCTCTCCTCACGGGACTACCAGAGCCTCACGTGACCTAGGGGAAGGCAATTAGAAGACTGGAGCCTCTCTAGCCTTCCTGTCTCAATTAAGGGGAGGGGGAGAACATGGCTAAGCAACTCTTCTGAAAGTCACAACCCAGGCCTTTGACTCATTAAAAACAAATGGAGATTTAATCATAAGAACACTTCCCCTCCCCATAACTTACACCATCACCAGGACTCCAGTATAACAAGGGTGGATTATAACTGACAAAGCTCCAAGACACACTCTATTTCACAAAGGGTTTTTAGGGAAACCCAAAGACAACAGGAAACACAAAAACAAGGACACAGAGGAAAAAAGTCTCTGACACAGACAGTCCCAGCAAACAATGAACGTGGCCTAACCACCTAACCACATAAACTTAAAACCTCAAACTAAAGGCCTATTTACCTCACTTTCTACTACCCCAATGCACCATGTTCAGCTTTCAACAAAAATTTCAAGGCATGCTAAAAGCCAAGCAAACTACAGGCTGAAGAGACAATGTATCAGAACCAGATTCAAATAAAATAGAGATTTTGGAATAATCAGACTGGGAATTTAAAATAACTATATAATTAGGGACGCCTGGGTGGCTCAGTCAGTAAAGTGTCTGACTCTTGGTTTCAGCTCAAGTCAAGACCTCGAAGTTTGTGAGTTCGAGCCCGGCCTGAGGCTATGTGCTGACAGTTCAGAGCCTGCTTATGATTCTCTCTGCTCCCCTCTCTCTCTGTTCCTACCCCACTCAGGCACGTGTGTGCACTCTCTCTCTCTCTTAAGATAAACTTTAAAAATCTTTAAAATCAATGAATAAGTAAAATAACGATAATATGCTATGGTTGTAATGAAAAAAGCAGACAGCATGCAACAATAGATACGGCTAGAAAAAGCAGGAAGATGGAAACTCTAGGAACAAATCAAAAGGAAATGTTAGTAAACAAAAGCAATACAACAGAAATGAAAAGAGTCAGTGAGCTTAAATATATGTCAATAGAAACTTCCCAACTAAAATGCAAAAAGAAAAAAATTTTTAAAAAGGAACAGAATATCCAAGAACTGTGAGATAACTGCAAAAGAGAGAACATGCACATAGGGGAACACCAGAAGAAGAAAGAGAAATAGAAAAAATATTTAAAGCAGTAATGGCTGAAACGTTTCCAAAATTAATGACAGACACCAAACCACAGATCCAAAAGTTCAGAGGCTATCAAGCAGTATACTGCCAAAAATCTCCACCTAAGCATATTATATTCAAACTGCAGAAAAACAAAGAGAAATAGCTGGGAAGAAGACAGAGGGAAAAAAACACCCTTGCCTACAGATGTATAAGGAAAGGATTATAGCAGATTTCTTTTCTGAATCAGAAACCATGTAAGAAGCAAGAGGAAGGTGGAGTGAAATAGTTAAGTGTTGAAAGAAAAAAAAACTACCAACCCAGGATCCCGTTATCAGTGAAATCATCCTTCAAAAGTGAAAAAGATTAAGGGGAAAAAAAGGCAAACTATAGAGTGGGGGGGGGGAGTGCAGAACATGTATGTGATCAAGAACTTGTTTCCAAAATATGCAAAGAACACTAAAAATTCAACAGTAAGAAAACAAACCACCCAATTTAAAAATGAGCAAAAGATGTCAACAGACACATCACAGGAATGGAGAGATAAATGGCAAATAAGCACAGGAAAAAAATGCACAACATCACATATCATTAGGGAGCTGCAAATTGAAACAGGAGATACCACTACAGACCTACGAGAAGGCCTAAAACGCAGAAGACTGACAACAGTAAATGCTGGCAAAGATGTGGAGCAATGAGAGCTCTCCTTCATTGCTAGTGGGACTACACCATGGCACACCCCTTCTGGAAGGCAGTGTGGAAATTTCTTACAAAGCTAAACAGTCTTAACATACAATCCAGCAACTACACCCCCTGGTATTTACCCAAACAAGTTAAAAGCTTATGTTCACACAAAAACCTGCACATGGGGGCAGCTGGGTGGCTCAGTGAGTTAAGCGTACAACTCTTAATTTGGCTCAGGGCATGATTTCACAGTTCATGGGATCAAGCCCTGTCTTGGGCTCTGTGCTAACAACACAGAGCTTGCTTGGAATTCTCTCTCTCCCTCTCTCCCTGCCCCTCGTCCACTCACGCACACACACTCTCATTGTCTCTCTCTCTCAAATTGAAGAAACTTAAAAAAAAAAAATTGGGGGCGGGGGCGCCTGGGTGGCTCAGTTGGTTAAGCATACAGCTTTGGCTCAGGTCATGATCTCACAGTTCATGGGTTCAAACCCCACATCGGGCTCTGTGCTGACAGCTCAGAGCCTGGAGCCTGCTTCCGATTCTGTGTCTTCCTTTCTCTGCCCCTTCCCTGCTCATGCTCTGTCTCTCTCTCAAAAATAAACATTAAAAAAATTTTTAATTTTTTTTAACTGCACATGAATATTTACAGCAGCTTTTATTCACAACTGCCAAAAGCTGGAAGCAACTAAGATGTTCCTCAATAGGGGAATGAATAAATTGTGGTCCCTCCACACCAGGGAATGTTATTCACTGACAAGAAACAAACTTCAGTCCTCTAAGACATTTGGGAAGGAGAGGGGAAGAAGAAGAGGCGAAGCACAGGGGACATCCAGGGCAGTGAAATTATTCTATAGAGTAGAATTCTGTATATAACAGTGGCTATAGAACATCATGCACTTGTGAAAACTCATACAACTATACAACCAAAGAGCCCAAGAGGAAACGATGAAATTGAGTTAACCACAGTGGATCAATACCGGTTCATCAGTCATAAAAGAGGTAGTGCACTTGTGCAAGGTGTTAACACGTATTAGGAAAAACTGCATGGGAACTATCTTCACTATCTGCCCAATTTTTCCAGAAACCTCAAACTATTCTAAAAACTACAGCCTATTAGTATTAAAAAATAATCATTACTACAAAACAGTCAGAATGCTATTAGCACCGTCTGTAAAAAGCAGCAACAACAATAAAGCAAAGAGATATACACATTTATGGGTACATATACAGAGAAAAAAAATGAAAGTTCATCTCTGCATGGTAAAACTATGGGTCATTTTACATTTGCTTCCTTTGTGCTTTTCTAAATTTTCTATAATGAATACAAATTATGCCTAACGCTTTTTGAAACTGTATGATAACATTTTAAGTATTCAGAAAATGAAATACTTCTGCAAAGCTTACTCCACACAGACTTGTGGCTACGAGCTCTGAAAAATCTAAGCTACTTACCTTCGGACAAAACTGTCTTGGTCATCCGGGATCCAGCCGTAGGGGCAACAGTGTTACAGTGAATGTTGCTTTTCTCGCCTTCAAGTGCGATACAGTTTGAAAGGCCCAGAAGACCCAGCTTCGCAGCACTATAATTGGCCTGGCCAAAGTTGCCATATATTCCCGAGGCTGATGAAGTCATAATAATCCTAAAAGGAAAATCCATCTCTCAAAATCTCTTTCCCATTTTTTGATAACATTGCAAACTCCAAACCTTTTTTCTTTTTCCGTACTATTACACCTGTCAAAAGCAACTCTGGGGGCGCCTGGGTGGCTTAGTCAGTTAAGCGTTCGACTTCAGCTCAGGTCATGATCTCACATTTCGTGAGTTCGAGCCCCGCGTCAGGCTCTGTGCTGACAGCTTGGAGCCTGGAGCCTGCTTCAGATTCTGTGTCTCCCCCTCTCTTTGCACCCATCCCATGCTCATGCTCTGTCTCTCTCAATAATAAACAAAACGTTAAAAAAAATTTTTTTTAAACAAAAAGCAATTCTGTATACTGTCATTAGGTTCCTATAGTCATGATTCATACATGTAAAACAGTATTAATAATGAAATTAATCTTGCAAAATTTAACTACAAGATTTAACTTATTTTAAAAAGAATCCCCAATAAGCACCAAATAAATTCAAGCATAAGAATGTATATTCGTTATCGACTGAGAACAAAAGTAAATATTTATAAACAAAATAAAGTGACAATATAGGAGTTAATGGTAAGAAGTATCAAAAACACCAGTTCTAATTCTTTAATCCTCGTTACACTGCCCCTCTCTTTGTAGATAATATTAAATGCCTGTATTAAAACAACGCCATCTCCAAAATGGGACCCAATCTCACTCACTCTATTTAGTTGACCAAGAAAAACAATCCGTATCATTTATTTTCAGAAACTGTGAGGCTCAGGGGGAACGAGAACTCTCCAAGAGCATTTACTGCTAGTAAATGTGTGTGAGCCCTGGGTTAACAGGAAGGACCGTGTCAGAGGGCAGCGAGCCGCCTCCTAGCTCTGCCTCATTCCAAGGCACGCGCACAGACGCAGTCCTAGACTCCTCCAGCTCCCAAACCATTATAAAGGCCAACAACACCTATCCTAGCGAGCTGGCACGGCACTCACCGCTCCCCACTTGACCAGCAGACATGAGATAATACTTTGGTTAAAAAATAAAGTACAGCTGAATCCCCCGTGTTTGTACTGCTAGATTATCAAAGAGCAGCAGGATATCCATTCTTAATGAAAAGTAGGAGGTGAAAAGAAATACAAAGTTGGCCAGCTCAGCTAACCTGTGGCATTTTAAATGACCCCCGGTTGAATGAGAGGGTATATGCCAACACTACATCAAAAAGCCTGTGAGGGGCGCCTGAGTGGCTCAGTTGTTGACACGTCCAACTCTTGACTTCAGCTTAGGTCATGATCTCACAGTTCGTGAGTTTGAGCCCCACGTTGGGCTCTGCGCTGAGAGCACAGAGCCTGCTTAGGATTCTCTCTCTCCCCTTCTCTCTGTCCCTAGCCACCTTGTGCTATCTCTGTCTCAAAATAAACTTAAAAAATAAAAAAAAAATAAAA
>JAQQST010000978.1:0-13887 GCA_028646485.1 Cryptoprocta ferox | reverse complement strand
TACATACAGAGGATAGAAACACAGAGTGTATGCACAGAAGAGAATGGAGACATGGAGTGTATGCATTAGGGAATGGATACACAGGGTTGTACACACAAGAGAACTGATGCACGGGGTGTGTGCACTCAAGAGGATGGATACAAAGAGTGTGTACACACAAGATAATGCACACATGGAGTGTATGCACATGGAGGATTGATACAGTGTGTATACACATAGGGGATAGAAACACAGAGTGTATGCACAGAAGAGAATGGAGACATGATGTGTATGCTTAAGGGAATATATATAAAGGGTTGTACACACAAGAAAACTGATGAACGGGGTGTGTGCACACAAGAAAATGGATACACAGAATGTTTATAGAGAAGAGAATGGACACACGGAGTGTACGTACATGGAGGGTGGATACTCCGTGTGTATGCACATAGAGAAAAGATATACAAAGTATATGCACATATGAGAAAGTATACACGGAGTGTATGCATAAGGCAATGGATATACAGGGCTTTACACACAAGAGACATGATGCTCAGGTGTGTGCACACAAGAGAATGGATACACAGAGTGTGAACAAACAGGAGAATGGGCACATGTACTGTATGCAAATGGAGGATGGATACACAGGGTGTATGCACATTGAGAATAGATACACAGAGTGTATGAACATAAGAGAATGGATACACGAAGTGTATGCATAAGGGAATGGATATACAGGGCTGTACACAGAAGAGGACTGATGCATGGGGTGTGTGCACTCAAGAGAATGGATACACAGAATGTGTACACACAATATAATGCACACACGGAGTGTATGCACATGGAGGATGGATACAGTGTGTATACATATAGAGGATAGAAACACAGAGTGTACGCACAGAAGAGAATGGAGACATGGAGTGTATGCATAAGGGAATGGATACACAGGGTTGTACAGACAAGAGAACTAATGCACGGGGTTTGTGCACACAAGAGTATGGATACACAGAATGTGTACTCACAAGAGAATGGACACACGAGTGTACACACATGGAGGATGGACACAGAGTGTATGCACACAGCGGATAGATACAGAGTGTAGGCACATAAGAGAATGGACCAAGGAGTGTATGCACATGGAACATGGATACAGAGAGTCTATGCACATAGAGAATAGATACGCAGAGTGTATGCACAGAAGAGAATAGATACGCCGAGTGTATGCATAAGGGAATGGATATACTGGGTTGAACACACAAGAGAACTGATACACGGGGTGTGTGCACACAAGAGAATGGATACACAGCGTCTACACACAAGTGAATGGAGACACAAAGTGTATGCACACGGAGGATGGATACACAGAGTTTATGCACATAGACCGATAGATACAGAGAGTGTATGCACATGAGAGAAACGATCCACGATGTGTATGCATAAGGGAATGGATATACAGGGTTGTACACAGAAGAGAACTGATGCACGGGTGTGTGCAACAAGACAATGGATACATAGAGTGTGCACACACAAGATAGTGCACACACGGAGTGTATGCACATGGAGGATGGATACAGTGTATATACACATAGAGGAAAGATACACAGAGTATATACAGAGAAGAGAATGGATACCTGGAGTGTTTGCACCAGGGAATGGATATAAAGGATTGGACAACAAATGAACTGACACACACCGTGTGTGCACACAAGACAATGGACACAGAGTGTGTACTCACAAGAGAATGGAGACACGAAGTGTACACACATGGAGGATGGATTCGCAGAGTATATGCACATAGAGAATAGATACACAGAGTGTATGAATATAAGAGATGGATACACGGAGTTATGCATAAGGGAATGGATATACAGGGTTTTAAACACACGAGAACTAATGCACGGGGTGTGTGCAAGCAAGAGAATGGATACACAGAGTGTGTACACAAAGGAGAATGGACACACTGAGTGTTGCAAATGGAGGATGGATACACAGTGTGTATGCACATAAAGAATACATACACAGAGTGTATGCACATAAGAGAATGTATACACGAAGAGTATGCATAAGGAAATGGATAGAGGATTGTACACAAAAGAGGAATGATGCACGGGGTCTGTGCACTCAAGAGAATGGAAACATACAGTGTGTACACACAAGATAATGCACACACGGAGTGTATACACTTGGAGGATTGATACAGTGTGTATACACATAGAGGAAAGAAACACAGAGTGTATGCACAGAGGAGAATGGAGACATGGTGTGTATGCTTAAGGAAATACATATAAAGGGTTGGACACACAAGAAAACTGATGCACAGCGTGGATGGATAGAAACAAAATGGATACCCAGAGTGTGTACACACAAGATAATGCACACACGGAGTGTATGGACATGGAGGATGGACACAGTGTGTATACACGTAGAGGATAAAAACACAGAGTGTATGCACAAAGAGAATGGAGACATGGAGGGTATGCACAAGGGAATGGATCACAGGGTTGTACACACAAGAAAAGTGATGCACGGGGTATGTGCACACAACAGAAAGGATACACAATGTGTACTCACAAGAGAATAGACACACGAAGTGTACACACATGGAGGATGGATACGCAGTGTGTATGCACATCGAGAAGAGATACACAGAGTGCACAGAAGAGAATGGATACACGGAGTGTATGCATATGGGAAGTGATATACAGGGATGTACAGAGAAGAGGACTGATGCACGGGGTGTGTGCACTCAAGAGAATGGATACACAGAATGTGTACTCATGAGAATGGACACACGGAGTGTACACACATGGAGGACGGATACATAGAGTGTATGCACACAGAGGATAGAAACAAGGAGAGTAGGCACATGAGAGAATGGATACAAGGAGTGTATGCACATGGAGGATGCATACAGTGTATGCACATAGAGGACAGATACCAGAGGGTATGCACAGAAGAGAATGGACACACGGAGTGAATGCACAAGGGAATGGATATACAGGGTTGTACATACTAGAAAAGTGATGCACAGGGTGTGTGTATTCAAGAGAATGGATACACAGAGTGTGTACAAACTAGAGAATGGACCCAAAGAGTGTACGCACACGGAGCATGGATACAGAGAGTGTATGCACATAAAAGATAGATACACAGGTATATGTACAGAAGATTATAAATACACGGAGTGCATATAAAAGGGAATGGAAATACAGGATTGTACATACAAGAAAAGTGATGCACAGTGTGTGTGTACTCAAGAGAATGGATAACCAGAGTGTGTACACACTAGAGAATGGACACACGGAGTGTACGTACATGTAGGAGGGATACAAAGTGTGTACAGAGGATAGATACACAGAGTGTATGCATAGAAGAGAATGGATACACGGAGTGTATACATAAGGGAATGGATATACAGGGTTTTACACACACGAGAACTGATGCACGGGGTGTGTGCACACATGAGAATGGATACAGAGTGTGTGTTTACATAAAAAATGGACACACGGAGAGAATGCACATGGAGAATGGATACAAAGTGTGTATGCACACAGAGGATAGATACACAGAGTGTATGCACAGAAGAGAATGGACACATGGAGTGTATGTATAAGGGAATGGATATACAGGGTTGTACTCACAAGAGAAATGATGCACAGGCTGTGTGCACACAAGAGAATGGATACACAGAGTGTACACACATGGAGGATGGATACACACAGTGTATGGACATAGAGGATAGATACAGAGAGTGTATGCACATAAGAGAATGGATTCATGAAGTGTATCCATATGGGAATGGATATACAGGGTTGTACACAAAAGAGGACTGATGCACGGGTTGTGTGCACTCAAGAGACGGGAAAAACAGAGTGTGTACACACAAATTAATGCACACACGGAGAGTATGCACATGGAGGATGGACACAGTGTGTATACACATAGAGGATAGAAACACACAGTGTATGCACAGAAGAGAATGGAGACATGGAGTGTATGCATAAGAGAATGGATATAAAGGACTGTACACAGAAGAGATCTGATGCACGGGGTGTGTGCACAGAAGTCAATGGATACACAGAGTGTGTACTCACGAGAGAATGGACACACGAAGTGTACACACATGGAGGATGGATACACAGAGTGTATGGACATAAGAGAATGGAAATAAGGAGTGTATGTACATGGAGGATGGATACACAGAGAGTATGCACATAAGAGAATGGACACACAGAGTGAATGCACATGAGTTTGGATACAAGTGTGTATGCACATAGAGAATAGATACACAGAGTGTATGCACAGAAGATAATAGATACACGGAGTGTATGCATAAGGGAATGGATATACAGGGTTGTACATGCAAGAAAAGTGAAGCAGAGGGTGTGTGTATACAAGAGAATGGATACACAGAGTGTGTGCAGAGAATGGACACACGGAGTGTACGCACACGGACCAAGGATACACAGAGTGTATGCACATAGAAGGTAGATACACAGGGTGTATGCACAGAAGATTATAGATACACGGAGTGTATGCATAAGGGAATGGATACACAGGGTTGTACATAAAAAAGAGTGATGCACAGGGTCTGTGTATACAACAGAATGGATACACAGAGTGTGTACAAACAAGAGAATGGACACACGGAGTGTTCGCACACGGAGCATGGATACACAGAGTGTATGCACAGAGAAGATTGATACACGGGGTGTATGCACAGAAGATTTAGATACACGGAGTGTATGCATAAGGGAATGGAAATACAGGGTTGTACATACAAGAAAAGTGATGCACAGGGTGTGTGTATACAAGAGAAAGGATACACAGAGTGTGTACACACAAGAGAATGGACACACGGAGTGTACATACACAGAGGTCGGATTCATGGTGTGTATGCACATAGAGAATAGATACACACAGGGTATGCGCAGAAGAGAAGGGACACACGGAGTGTATGCATAAGGCAATGGATAAAGTGGGTTGTACTGACAAGAGAACTGATGCACGGGGTGTGAGCACACAAGAGAATGGATACACAGAGTGTGTTCACACAAGAGAATCGACACACGGATTTTATGTACACGGACGATGGATCCACAGAGTGTATGCACAAAGAAGATAGATAACAGAGTGTATGCACACAAGAGAATGAATACACAGAGTGTGTACACACAACAGAATGGACACTCTGTACACACACGGAGAATGTTTATACAGAGTGTATGCACACAGAGGATACACACACAGAGTGTAGCACACAAGAAAATGGATACACAAGTGTATGGATAAGGAAATGGATATACAGGGTTTTACACAAAGAGAACTGATGCACGGGGGTGTGCACACAAGAGAATGGATACACAGAGTGTTTACACACAAGACGATGGGCACACGGAGTGTACATACATGGAGGATGGATACACAGAGTGTATGGACATAGAGGAGAGACACACAGAGTGGATGCATATAAGAGAATGGCTACACGGAGTGTATGCATAAGGGAATGGATATACAGGGTTTTACACACAAGAGAACTGATGCACGGGGTGTGTGCATACAAGAGAATGGATACACAGAGTGTGAACACGCAGGAGAATGGACAAAGGGAGTGTATGCAAGTGGAGGATGGATACACAGTGCGTATGCAAATAGAGAATAGATACACACAGTGTATGCACAGAAGATAATGGATACCCGAAGTGTATGCATAAGGGAATGTATATACACAGTTGCACATACAAGAAAAGTGATGGACAAGGTGTGTGAACACAACAGAATGGATACACAGACTGTGTACACACAAGAAAATGGACACACGGAGTGTAGGCACACGGAGGTCGGATACACAGTGTGTATCCACATAGAGATCAGATACACAGAGTGCACAGAAGAGAATGGATACACAGAGTATATGCATAAGGAAATGGATATACTGAGTGGTACACACAGGAGAACAGATGCACGGGGTGTGAGCACACAAGAGAATGGATACACAGAGTCCACACATGAGTGAAAGGAGACAAAGAGTGTACGCACACGGAGGATGGATACACAGAGTGTATGCACATAGAGGATAGATACAGAGAGTGTATGCACAAAGGAGAATCGATACACAAAGTGTATGCATAAGGGAATGGACATACAGGGTTGTACACAGAAGAGGAGTGATGCACGGGGTGTGTGCACTGAAAAGAATGGATACACTAAGTGTGTACACACAAGATAATGCACACACGGACTGTATGCACATGGAGGATGGATACAGTGTGTATACACATAGAGGATAAATACACAAAGTGTATGCACAGAAGAGATAGTATACACGGAGTGTATGCAGAAGGGAATGGATATACAGGGCTGTACACACAAAAGAATTGATGCACGGGGTGTGTACACAGAAGAGAATGGATACACAGAGTGTTTACAAAGAAAAGAAAGGGCACACGGAGTGTATGTACATGTAGGATGGATACACAGTGTTTGCACATAGAGAATAGATACACAGAGTGTAGGCATATAAGAGAATAGATACACGGAGTGTATGCCTAAGGGAATGGATATACAGGGTTGGACACACAAGAGAACTGATGCACGGGGTGTGTGCACACATGAAAATGGATATTCAGAGTGTGTACACACAAGATAATGCACACATGGAGTGTATACACATGGAGGATTGATACAGTGTGTATACACATAGAGGATAGAAACACAGAGTGTATGCCCAGAAGAGAATGGAGACATGATGTGTATGCTTAAGGGAATATATATAAAGGGTTGTACACACAAGAAAAGTGATGCACGGGGTATGTGCACACAACAGAAAGGATACACAGAGTGTGTACTCACAAGAGAATAGACACACGAAGTGTACACACATTGAGGATAGATACGCAGTGTGTATGCACATCGAGAAGAGATACACAGAGTGCACAGAAGAGAATGGATACACGGAGTGTATGAATATGGGAAGTGATATACAGGGATGTACAGAGAAGAGGACTGATGCACGGGGTGTGTGCACTCAAGAGAATGGATACACAGAATGTGTACTCATGAGAATGGACACACGGAGTGTACACACATGGAGGATGGATACATAGAGTGTATGCACATAGAGGATAGAAACAAGGAGTGTAGGCACATGAGAGAATGGATACAAGGAGTGTATGCACATGGAGGATGCATACAGACAGTGTATGCACATAGAGGATAGATACCAGAGGCTATGCACAGAAGAGAATGGACACACGGAGTGAATGCACAAGGGAATGGATATACAGGGTTTTACACACACAAGAACTGACGCACGGGGTGTGTGCACACATGAGAATGGATACAGAGCGTGTGTTTACATAAAAAAATGGACACACGGAGAGACTGCACATGGAGAATGGATACAAAGTGTGTATGCACACAGAGGATAGATACACAGAGTGTATGCACAGAAGAGAATGGACACACGGAGTGTATGTATAAGGGAATGGATATACAGGGTTGTACGCACAAGAGAATGATGCACAGGCTGTGTGCACACAAGAAAATGGATACACAGAGTGTATACCCAAGAGAATGGAGACACAGTGTGTACGCACATGGAGGATGGATACACACAGTGTATGGACATAGAGAATATATATAGAGAGTGTATGCACATAAGAGAATGGATTCACAAAGTGTATCCATATGGGAATGGATATACAGGGTTGTACACAAAAGAGGACTGATGCACGGGTTGTGTGCACTCAAGAGACGGGATACACAGAGTGTGTACACACAAATTAATGCACACATGGAGTGTATGCACATGGAGGATGGACACAGTGTGTATACACATAGAGGATAGAAACACAGAGTGTATGCACAGAAGAGAATGGAAAAATAGAGTGTATACATAAGGGAATGGATATAAAAGACTATACACAGAAGAGATCTGATGCACGGGGTATGTGCACAGAAGTCAATGGATACACAGAGTGTGTACTCATGAGAGAATGGACACATGACGTGTACACACATGGAGGATGGATACACAGACAGTATGCACATAAGAGAATGGGCACACAGAGTGAACGCACATGAGGTTGGATACAAGTGTGTATGCACATAGAGAATAGATACACAGAGTGTATGCACAGAAGATTACAGATACACGGAATGTATGCATAAGGGAATGGATATACTGGGTGGTATACACAAAAGAACAGATGCACGGGGTGTGAGCACACAAGAGAATGGATACACAGAGTCTACACACAAGTGAAAGGAGACACAAAGTGTACGCACACGGAGGATGGATACACAGAGTGTATGCACATAGAGGATAGATACAGAGAGTGATGCACAAAAGAGAATGGATACACGATGTGTATGCATAAGGGAATGGATATTCAGGGTTGTACACAGAAACTGATGCACGGGGTGTGTGCACTGAAGAGAATGGATAGACAGAGTGTGTAAACACAAGATAATGCACACACGGACAGTATGCACATGGAGGATGGATACAGTGTGTATACACATACAGGATAGATACACAAAGTGTATGCATAGAAGATATGGGATACATGGAGTGTATGCAGAAGGGAATGGATATACAGGGCAGTACACACAAAAGAACTGTTGCACACAGATGCACACAGAGGATAGATACACAGAGTGTATGCACAGAAGAGAATGGACACACGGAGTGTATGTATAAGGGAATGGATATACAGGGTTGTACTCACAAGAGAAATGATGCACAGGGTGTGTGCACACAAGAGAATGGAGACACAGAGTGTACGCACATGGAGGATGGATACACACAGTGTATGCACATAGAGGATGGATACACACAGTGTATGCACATAGAGGATAGATACAGAGAGTGTATACACATAGAAGATACACAGGGGTGTGTACACAGAAGAGAATGGATACACAGAGTGTTTACAAAGAAGAGAAGGGACACACGGAGTGTATGTACATGTAGGATGGATACACAGTGTTTGCACATAGAGAATAGATACACAGAGTGTATGCATATAAGAGAATAGATACACGGAGCGTATGCCTAAGACAATGGATATACAGGGTTGGACACACAAGAACTGATGCAGGGGGTGAGTGCACACAAGAGAATGGATACACATAGTGTGTACACACAGGAGAATGGACACACGGAGTGTATGCACATGGACGATGGATATACAGTGTGTATGCACATAGATATTAATAAACAGTGTATGCACAGAAGAGAATGGATACACTGAGTGTATGCAAAAGGGAATGGATATACAGGGTTGTACATACTAGAAAAGTGATGCACACGGTGTGTGTATTCAAGAGAATGGATACACAGAGTGTGTACAAACAAGATAATGGACCGACGGAGTGTATGCACACGGAGCATGGATACACAGAGTGTATGCACATAAAACACAGATACACAGGGATATGCACAGAAGATTATAGGTCCATGGAGCATATGCATAAGGGAATGGAAATACAGGGTTGTACATACAAGAAAAGTGATGCACAGGGTGTGTGTACACAAGAGAATGGATACCCAGAGTGTGTACGCACAAGAGAATGGACACACGAAGTGTACATACATGGAGGATGGATACAGAGTGTAATGACATAGAGGATAGATACACAGAGTGTATGCATAGAAGAGAATGGATACACGGAGTGTATGCATAAGGGAATGAATATACAGGGATTTACACACAAGAGACCTGATGCACGGGGTGTGTGCACACAAGAGAATGGATACAGAGTGTGTGTTTACTAAGAAAATGGATACACGGAGTGAATGCACATGGAGGATGGATACAAAGTGTGTATGCACACAGAGGGTAGATACACACAGTGTATGCACATAAGAGAATGGATTCACAAAGTGTATCCATATGGGAATGGGTATACAGTGTTGTACATAAAAGAGGACTGATGCACGGGTTCTGTGCACTCAAGAGACTGGATACACAGAGTGTGTACATACAAATTAATGCACACATGGAGTGTATGCACATGGAGGATGGACACAGTGTGTATACACATAGAGGATAGAAATACAGAGTGTATGCACAGAAGAGAATGGAGACATGGAGTGTATGCATAAGGGAATAGATATAAAGGACTGTACACAGAAGAGATCTGATGCACGGGGTGTGTACACAGAAGAGAATGGATACACAGAGTGTGTACTCACAAGAGGATGGACACACTAAGTGTACACACATGGAGGATGGATACACAGAGTGTATGCACATAAAGGAATGGAAACAAGGAGTGTATGCACATGGAGGATGGATACAGAGAGTGTAGGCACATAGAGGATAGATACGCTGAGAGTATGCACATAAGAGAATGGACATGCGGAGTGAATGCACATGAGGTTGGATACAAGTGTTTATGCACATAGAAGATAGATCCACAGAGTGCATGCAGAGAAGAGTATAGATACACGGAGTGTATGCATGAAGGAATGGATATACAAGGTTGTACATAGGAGAAAAGTGATGTACAGTGTGTGTGTATACAAGAGAATGGATACACAGTGTGTACAGAAAATGGACACACGGAGTATACGTACATGGACCATGGATACACAGAGTGTATGCACATAGAAGATAGATACACAGGGTGTATGCACAGAAGATTATAGATACACGGAGTGTATGCATAACGGAATGGATAAATAGGGATATACATACAAGAAAAGTGATGCACAGGGAGTGGGTATACAAGAGAATGGATACACACAGTGTGTACAAACAAGAGAATGGAAACACGGAGTAACGCACACGGACCATGGATACACAGTGTATGCACACAGAAGAGAGATACACAGGATGTATGCACAGATTTAGATACATGGAGTGTATACATAAGGGAATGGAAATACAGAGTTTTACATACAAGGAAAGTGATGCACAGGTGTGTGTATACAAGAGAATGGATACAAAGAGTGTGTACAAACAAGAGAATGGACACACGGAGTAACGCACACGGGCCATGGATACACAGAGTGTATGCACATAGAGGATAGATACAGAGATGTATGCACATAAGAGAAAGGATTCATGAAGTGTATGCATATGGGAATGGATATACAGGGTTGTACAGAAAAGAGGATTGATGCACGGGTTGTGTGCACTCAAGGGAAGGGATTCACAGAGTGCGTACACACAAAGGATAGAAACACAGAGTGTATGTGCAGAAGAGAATGGAAACATGAAGTGTAAGCATAAGGGAAAGGATATAAAGGTTTGCACACACAAGAGATCTGATGCATGAGGTGTGTGCACACAAGAGAATGGATACACGAAGTGTACACACATGGAGGATGGATACACAGAGTGTATGCACATAAGAGAATGGAAACAAGGAGTGTATGCACATGGAGGATGGATACACAGAGTGCATGCACATAAGAGAATGGAAACAAGGAGTGTATGCATATGGAGGATGGATACAGAGAGTGTATGCACAAAGGGAATAGAAACACAGAGAGTATGCACATATGAGAATGGACACAGCAGTGAATGCACAAGGAGGATGGATACACAGTGTGTATGCACACAGAGGATAGATACACAGAGTGTATGCACAGATTATAGATACACGGAGTGTATGCATAAGGGAATGGATATACAGGGTGGTACATACAAGAAAAGTGACACACAGGGTGTGTGTATACAAGAGAATGGATACCCAGAGTGTGTACCCATAAGAGAATGGACACACGGAGTGTACGTACATGGAGGATGGATACACAGAGTGTATGGACATAGAGGATAGAAACACAGAGTGCATGCACAGAAGAGAATGGATACACGGAGTGTATGCATAAGGGAATGGATATAGAGGGTTTTACACACAAGAGAACTCATGCACGGGGTGTGTGCACAAGAGAGTGGATACAGAAAGTGTGTTTGCATAAGAAAATGGACACACGGAGTGAATGCAAATGGAGGATGGATACACAGTTGTATGCACATAGAGGATAGATACATAGAGTGTATGCACAGAAGAGAATGGATACACGGAGTGTGTGCATCAGGGAATACATATACAGGGTTGTACACACAAGAGAAGTGATGCACGGGGTGTGTGCACACAAGAGAATGGAGACACAGAGTGTGTACACACAAGAAAATGGACACACAGAGAGCAGGCACACGGAGGATGGATACACAGAGAGTATGCACATAGAAGATAGATATACAGGGTGGATGCACAGAAGAGAATGGCTACATGGAGTGTATGCATAAGGGAATCGATATACAGGGTTGTACAGACAAGAGAACTAATGTACAGACAAGTGTATCCATACCCTTGTGTTTGTGCACACAAGAGTATGGATACACATAGTGTTTACACACAAGAGAATGGACACACGGACTGTACGTACATGGAGAATGGATCCACAGAGTGTATGGATATAGAGAATAGATACAGAGTGTACACATATAAGAGAAAGGATAACGGAGTGTATGCAAAAGGGAATGGAATTACAGGGTTTCAGCTCAAGCGAACTGATGCACGGGATGTGTCACAGAAGACAATGGATAGAGACTGTGTTTACAGAAGAGAATGGACACACGGAGTGTATGCATAAGGGAATGGATATATAGGGTTGTACACACAAGAGAACTAGTGCAGGGGGTGTGTGCACACAAGAGAATGGATACGGAGAGTGTGTACACACAAGAGAATGGACACACGGAATGTACACACACGGAGGATGTATACACAGAGTGTATGCACATAGACGATAGATACACATGGTGTATGCACAGAAGAGAATGGATACATGGAGTGTATACATTGGGAATGGATATAAAGGGTTATACACACAAGAGAACTGATGCACGGGGTGGGTGCACACACGAGTATGGATACACAGAGTGTTTACAAACAAGAGAACGGACACAACAATTGTATGTACATGGAAGATGGATACACAGAGTGTGTACACACAAGAGAAAGGCGACACAGACTGTACACACATAGAGAATGGATACACTGTGTATGCACATAGAGAAGAGATACACAAGAGTGCACAGAGGAGAATGGATACCCGAAGTGTATGCATAAGGGAATGGATATTCAGGGTTGTACACAGAAGAGGACTGATGCACGGGAAGAGTGCACTCAAGAGAATGGATACCAAGAGTGTGTACAAACAAAAGAATGGACACACGTAGTGTACGTACTTGGAGAATGAATACACAAAGTGTATGGACATAGAGGATAAATACACAGAGCGTATGCACAGAAGAGGATGGATACACGGAGTTTATGCATAAGAGAATGGAAATATAGGGTTTTACACAAAACAGAACTCATGCACGGAGTGTGTGCTCACAAGAGAATGGACACACGGAGTGTATGCACATGGAGGATGGATACAGTGTGTATACACATAGAGGATAGGAACACAGAGTGTATGCACAGAAGAGAATGGAGACATGGAGTGTATGTATAGGGAATGGATATACAGGGTTGTACACACAAGAGATCTGATGCACGGGGTGTGTGCACACATGAGAATGCACACAGAGTGTGTACTCGCAAGAGAATGGACACACGAAGTATACACACTTGGAGGATGGATACAGAGTGTATGCACATAAAGGATAGATACAGAGAGTGTATGCACATAAGAGAATGGATACAAGGACTGTATGCACATGGAGGATGGATACACAGAGTGTATGCACAGAAGAGAATGGAGACACGGAGTGTACGTACATGGAGGATGGATACACAGAGTGTATTCACATAAAGAAAAGATACAGAGTGTAGGTATGTAAGAGAATGGATACACGGAGTGTATGCATAAGGGAATGGATTTACAGGGTTTTTCCCACAACAGAAATGATGCACAGGTGTGTGCACACAAGAGAATGG
>JAQQST010000977.1:0-13897 GCA_028646485.1 Cryptoprocta ferox | reverse complement strand
CTTCTGCACTGCAAAGGAAATAATCAAGAAAACTAATAGGCAACCGACGGAATGGGAAAAGATAGTTGCCAATGACATATCGGATAAAGGGCTAGTATCCAAAATCTATAAGGAACTCACCAAACTCCACACCTGAAAATCAAATAATCCAGTGAAGAAATGGGCAAAAGACATGGACACTTCTCCAAAGAGGACTTCCAGATGGCCAGTAGACACATGAAACGATGCTCAGCGTCACTCATCATCAGGGAAATACAAATCAAAACCACACTGAGATACCACCTCACGCCAGTCAGAGTGGCTAAAATGAACAAATCAGGAGACTATAGATGCTGGCGAGGATGTGGAGAAACGGGTACCCTCCTACACTGTTGGTGGGAATGTAAACAGGTGCAGCTGCTCTGGAAAACAGTATGGAGGTTCCTCAAGAAATTAACAATAGAACTCCCCTATGACCCAGCAATAGCACTGCTAGGACTTTACCCAAGGGATACAGGACTGCTGATGCATAGGGGCACATGTACCCCAATGTTCATAGCGGCACTTTCAACAATAGCCAAATCACGGAAAGAGCCTAAATGTCTATCAACTGATGAAAGGATCAAGAAGATGTGGTTTATCTATATAATGGAATACTGCATGGCAATGAGAAAGAATGAAATCTGGCCATTCGTAGCAACGTGGATGGACCTCGAGGGTGTCATGCTAAGTGAAACAAGTCAGGCAGAGAAGGGCAGATACCGTATGTTTTCACTTGTCTATGGAACAGGAGAAACTTAACACAGGACTATGGGGAAGGGGAAGGGGAAAAAATAGTTGGGGAGAGGGAGGGAGGCAAACCATGAGAGACTCTTGAATACTGAGAACAAAATGAGGGCTGATGGGGGTGGGGAAGTGGGTAAGGGTAGTGATGGGCATGGAGTAGGGCACTTGTGGGGATGAGCACTGGGTGTTATACAGAAACCAACTTGACACTAAACTATAAAAAAAAATAAAAAATATAAATAAAAAAAGATAGATAGATAGATAAACGTAAAAAAAAACATTTTTTTAGCTCAGCCTAGGAAATCAGAGAAATTACTTGCGGGTCCTACCCAAGTTATTTGATCTCTTTATGCCTCAGTTTCTTCATCTGCAAAGTAACAATAGTACCTATTATACCAGAATTGTGTGGATTAAATGAGGTAATACTGGTCAATAGTGCTTATAGATAGTAAACACCCAATAATAAGTATCTGTTTTTAGTAGTATGGGAGTATCTAAGCATAATACATTAATTATATGTTTTCTACATTCAAGTAACTACTATACTCGACTTAAGACTCTATCAAGATAGGCGTGCCTGGGTGGCTCAGTCAATTAAGTGTCCGACTTCTGCTCAAGTCATGATCTCACGGTTTTTGAGTTCGAGCCCCACATCAGACTCTGTGCTGACAGCTCAGACAGAGCCTGGAGCCTGCTTCAGATTCTGTGTCTCCCTCTCTTTCCCCTCTCCCACTCACGCTCTATCTCTCTGTCCCTCTTAAGAATAAATAAACATTTAAAAAATTTTTTAAAAAGACAATGAAAATAAACTAATCAGGTCTAAAATATTTGTGTATATAAATATTTTATAGGCTTGTCATAAACACAAAAAAGTATTTAAAATGTAATTCACCATGAGTTGTTTCTTTTTGTCAACATAAAACTGATAATATGTAAAACAAGTATCACACACACCATATATGAATGTAAATTAGTATAGCATTATTTTCAAACTATGAATGATCATTAGCATTGACAAATTATAAAAATCGGTAAGCAAAGGTTTATAGGAATAAAAAGAATCTATGTTGACAGGTCCCATGCCTTTCTTAATTACAATTTCTCTAAAATCTAACCATTGAAAGAATGAATAAAGTTAGAGAGTAAGTGGCTTTAATAAGTAAATAGACACTGACAGTCTTTGAAATGACTGACACCCTGAGAGTTACATGTTGGGAAGAATAATCTGGCAGTCTCTGAGCAAGTAATGAGAGGGAGAATTAAGTTAGCGATAGAGGAATCAAAGGGAATGAACAAGATTGCCAAAACTGCCACCAGCAACTTAAAACAGTCTTCCAACAATAAAAAAAAAAAAAAAAACTGAACAAAATGAATGACAAGAAATCACTCTGCAGTGAATGTGGAAAAGGCAAGAATACAATTCAATCAGCATTAAAACAATCATAACAAAAATAATTACTGCATCTCATCAAATAGAAAATATTACAGATTATAAAATATGCCATTATTTTATATACCGCCAAAGAGAAAAGTTATTAAACTGATATGATACCAAGATATTACTGATAATAAACACATTCCAATTTCAGAGATATTAAAATCTGAAATACATGTATCTTAAAATCAAGTATAGTATCTGCCTAAATAATAAGGAGGGGTCACAATCCTATGAAATCCTCAATGGTTTCCATAATTCTTCCTCATGCCCTGCTTGGGATCTGTTCAAACCTTCCTGTAACTTGAACAGTTCTGGCAGGCTTCTGAATATCTAATTCTAACCTACGATTTCCCATCTGCATCTGAGGAGATAGGGTAACCCTTGCCCAACTGGCAAGGGCCAAGAGCTCTACGAATCTCTCCTAAGGGTCCACCCAGTAAGTGACCTTATGTGACCTTTATTAAGGATCTTTAATTATGACTATGGAAAACAAGGCCTTCCCTTTAGAATTACCCTTATCCTAGACTCTTCTGAAATCACTGTAGGTTATTCTTTAAAGTCTGTATCAATTAGACGAAAGAGTGAAAAAGTTAGGAGTTCTGAAGTGTTCAAGGTAGAAATGGGATAAGGTTTGGCTAGTGGCCTTTTAATTTATTCATTTTCTAAGGCAAATTATTCTACCTTACTAGTTTTTGCTAATGAATTGTATCTGACTTCATTCTGTTCCCCTTTGATCAATATATTTCACTTGCTTGGCACATTTTTCTATTAGTGCTTCCTTTTGCACTAATTTTGACTGCTGACTTGAATTAAATGAGGCACTCCATTTTATCAGTTCTCTTATAAACAAGTCAGGAGTCCGCATGCTTCCCAATTGTGTCAGAGCTACAGTTAGAGCCCACTCTTACATGAATGAACTATCCCTGGACCTCCATTACTTCCCTCTGGTAGACACTTCTCTCTGGTAGATACACAAAGAAGAAAATCGCAAAAGTTTCTCTGTGTTGTCACACACAAAAGAACACTCAAATATTTTTGCTTTATCAGTGAAACACTGGCCTAGTTTAAATCACTATAATGACTTCAATTTCCTGATACCTGTCTATCCTTTCTCTTTCTTGTTGCTTCCTTTCCTGCTCTCTTTTCAGATTCGGGCCTAGAGTTAAACCCGATGCTCTGGTTTTCAAATTGTCCTTACTTCTTTATTTAGATCCCAGAACAATCATAAATGAAATCTGTTGTAATACTCCATTTAAAATGAACAGTCAAGTTGTGCTCCTCCTCCCACTGCATGTCCTGAAAGTAAGAAAGTAAGACTCCTGATTCTCTAATACTTTCAATGCTGAGAATGAAAATTAATATGAAGGGACAAAATCAGGGCAAAGCACCACCTCTCTCCTTAGGAAGCACTTGAGCTCATTCTTAGAAGGGAAGGTTAGCCTACAAATGAGCTGAGAACTTGTTTTTCATTCAGATGAAAAGACCCATCCAAAGTAAACAAAGGCTTAGAACAGGGAAGAAAGGGAAAGCTCAGAGATGAGAACCCCAATACTATATTGAAAAGTTTTGGGTAAGCAGGACATTTAACTAGATAGGTAAAGAAGCCTAACTTTGCCAAAGCTGAGGGCTAGTGTGAAGAAATAGGTAATGATATACCAAATGGGAAAAGAGGAAGTGACATGCTAGTTCTTGCATCATTCAGCAAAGAGCAAGATGTAACAGAAAGCCCAAAAACCTAAGGAAAAAATTCAATTAATTCATGGCCAAGAACAGTGAAGTACCTTCATCTTACAAAGGTACCAGGACTAGGGCTGACTGAAGGAAGCCAATCACTGAGGTAAAGCAGAAGACTGTCTGACTCAGCTATATATAATCAAAGGCAGGAAGATTTCCCTGTGTCTTGTCAGGTTAGAAAAGAAGCTCCAAGAGTCAGGGCCCTCCCAACCTTACAAATTGCTCCAATCCAAAACAACAGAGAGCAAGAAAGGAGAATACCAGTTATTGACCCTGGAGAATAACTCTTTTTTTTTTTAACACTTCCATTGCTTTGTTTTATTTCTATCATTTTCTTGATAAAATTACCCACTGAAACTAAACCTTCATGTCACTAAGTAGTTTTATCAGGTGAAAAGTGTCTCTACACCTATACTAACAGGGACCAGAACAGAAGACTAAATTAGTAATGACAATGACCAGATCCACACTACCACCTGAGAACTTTGGCATAAGTGACACGGGGCAAGGGACTGGGGACAATTGGTACCAGTCTAAAAAAAACTGTAACAGCTTTCTGTCTTAGATATGTACAACAGCAAGATGTAAAAAAAGAACACTGCAATATCAAAAGCTGTGTGTCTAAGTATTCATTCATCAGAGTGATTTGGAGGTTGCATGTAAGTCATCTTTGATTACTGGAAAAAGAAGAGCATTTTAATAAGAGGAAATAACCAGCAATTAATATTCATAAGCTATTTCTAATTCCTCAGAACTTGTTCTCTTTCAGTGCTGACCACCTGGTTCCTTCGATGGCATGGAACCTAAATGAATTTGAATTTTAGTATCCTGTAACAATACCACCAAGTTGAATGGTCAACACTATATAATACTCAGCTTTAATCTCGAAGTTCCAACTTTGACTGCCTGAAATACAACACTTTAGAACAGTATCTAAGAATCATCAAATTTCTAACATATCTAAACATCTTGCATATGACTATAAGTCAACAGTAGGTCTGTAACTAAAAGCTTTATTTTACAATTTTGAACTATGCCTTATAGATCCTTATGTCCTCAGCATCTGATGCCCCAAATATATTAAGTAACTGTTAAATGTCTGCTGCTGAAGATGACAAAAAGCCCAATTACATTTGCAAAGTATAGCAATAATTATCTGATGCCAGCTCAATACATTGTTAAATGAATTAATGCATGCATGGTGATCAAAAGAAACCCCTGCTAGATGACTCAAACTAAACTATTTACTAGATAATACTGCCTCAGAAAGATATTTCAAAGAACTGGGCTTTAGTTATATCTCTACTTCCTTCTTCACTTCAATCTATAGTTTTTAAAGGGAAAGGAAGCGAGGCTTGACTCTTGGTGTGCCTGGGTGGCTCAATCGGTTAAGCATCCAACTTCAGCTTAGGTCATG
This sequence comes from Cryptoprocta ferox, assembly GCA_028646485.1. Taxonomy (NCBI): domain Eukaryota; kingdom Metazoa; phylum Chordata; class Mammalia; order Carnivora; family Eupleridae; genus Cryptoprocta; species Cryptoprocta ferox. The sequence goes on along the minus strand of JAQQST010000977.1, from coordinate 8,543 downwards.
ATCTCGCAGTTCGTGGTTTCAAGTCCTACATCGGCTCTGTGCTGACAGCTGAGATTCTGGAGCCTCCTTCAGATTCTGTGTCTCCATCTCCCTCTGCCCCTCCCCCACTCATGCTCTGTCTCTCTGTGTCTCTCAAAAATGAATAAATGTTAAAAAAATTTTTTTTTAAAAAACAAACTTGACTCTTTAGCCTCAGATGAAGGTTCCAAAGAAATCTAAGAGCAATAACTTTGCTTCATGTTTAAACGGGTTTTAAGAAAAAAATTTTAAGTCTTAGGTGCCAGTCCAACTGAATTAATTAGTGATCTTTATTCCTTAATGCTTTATGGAGACCTAGTATTTTTATTTTTTTAGGTATTTTTAAATATGAGTCCTGCTAAGTATCTGATGATGCAAAAATCATAGAGAGCAATGAATAAGAAGGTCAGATGCCCCAAACTGACAATGAATACATTCAATAATGTTATCTATATAGTTCATAGTCTATGAAACTTTCCATACAAGGCAATAAATTTCTTTGGTATATTTAGATATGGTTAACTTAGTTATCTTAAGAACATCATTTAATATTTTATCTCTTTGCCTAAGTGGGAACCTCTGAAACTTAATATATTATACTACATAATTCTGGACAAGAAAGGTACTTTATTCTGGTTACGTAATGTCAAAGGAAGAAAAATGGATAATTTCTTTAGAAATTGTTTAAACTATGAATAACTAAAAGAAGGTCATTTGAAGTAATTTTCTCATGCTTTCATTTCTCTTAAGAGTCAGAAGATCTCTGGATCTAGTATCACTGCCAAATAAGGGTTTAAATAGGATTCAGTTAAGTATAGATGCCTTATAACTACTAATATTTAAAGTTAAACATTAAACTGCTCAACAGAACAGTTTACTTTAAAGTGAACTATAATGACAACATATTTTTTGTATAGAATACTGTTTGAAGTCAAGTGGGTAACAGATGAGAAAACATGATTTTGTTCTATTGACTTTATTGAAATGGTACTGGTAATAAAATTTCATATGTATTTTTTCTACAACACATTGGCCAAGACTTCAATAAGACTTTGTTACTTCAAACATAAAACACAGAAAAAAAAAAAATTTGGTTGTTGATTACCCAGTTAAACACTGGGAAAAATACACCTATTACATACAGCTTCTTGTATAATCACTTGCCATTGAAAAATGATGTATCAAACTCCTTTAGCTCTTCCCATGAGAGGTGCTTAGGGAGCTCTTTTTTTTTTTTTCATTTTATACAGGATTAAGCAGAGCGTAGCCTACACTCAAAAGCAAAATTCTTTAGGAAACCAAAGGCTGAGAACATTCCTTATTCAGAAGTGAAATTCCATTGTCAGGGAAATCACTAATGCCAACTATCAAGGGAAAATGTCTCATTCCTACTGCAGGATCAGCTAAAGTGAAACTGCTTCTTCAGTTGCTAGGAAACAACCGACTCATTATATGCCATTATCAGAACCCTAGAGAAGAAAACTGGCATCTGCATCACATTTGGGGATACTGGAGATTGAACTAAAAGCACTGAAACTGCTGCCAAAATCCCTGGTCTCCAGGGTTGACACATGACCACAGCAGGAGCGGACACCAGACTAGCCTTTGAAGTTTTCTTTTCTGTAGCTCTCTAATAACTAAAATTATTTTTTTTCCAATACCCCACATCAACCTCAAAGATTCTAAAGCAAGACTTCCTCATTTGAGTTAAACTAATGATATGCATGTTGAGCACAACTTAGGAGAAAAAATATTACTCAGCAACATGAACATGTAACCAAAAAATTTTAAGTATTATTCACTGAATGAGATGTACTAGATGTCTATGCCTTTAATTACTTAAAGTCAAAATGGAAAATAAAAGGAAATTAATTGTAAGCAATGACTGAAGATAAATTTACAGCCGGGGCACCTGGGTGGCTCAGTGAGTTGAGCATCCAACTTCAGCTCAGGTCATGATCTCTCGATTCATGAGTTCAAGCCCCACATCAGTCTTGCTGCTATCTGCAGAGAGCCCACTTCAGATCCTCTGTCCCTCTCTCTCTGCCCCTCCCCTGTTTCTCAAAAATAAATAAAATATTTTTTTAAATGTTTAAAAAAAAAGATCAATTTACAGCCATAACTACTTATACTAAAAAACGAGAGGGATGCCTGGGTGGCTCAGTCAGTTAAGCATCCAACTTTGGCTCAGGTCATGATCTCATGGATCATGAGTTTGAGCCCCATGTCGGGTTTTGTGCTGACAGCTCAGAGCCTGGAGCCTGCTTCAGATTCTGTGTCCCTCTCTCACTCTGCCCCTCCCCCACTCATGCTCTGTCTCTCTCTCAAGAATATATAAATGTTAAAAAATAATAAGAAAATAAAATAAAATAAAAAACAAGAAATGTTTAAAATCAATTATCTAACTTTCCAACTTAAAAAGGTAGAAAAAAGAACAAATTAAGCCTGAAATTTAAAGAATATAATAACAGCAGAAAACAAAATAGGAAATAAACATAAAATAAAGAACATTTAAAAGGCAAAATTTTGATTCTTGGAAAAAATTAATAAAATTGATAAACGCAAGCAAGAAAAATCAAGAATAAAAGAGGAAAAAAAACAAATTACCAACATTAGGAACAAACACTGCATCTCATTCTATTTTAAAAGGTAGTAAGCACTATTATGAACAACCTTATATACGTATTTTATAACTCAGGTGAAATTATAAACTCCTATAAAACACAACAAAACTGAAAGAAGATGAAATTAAAGGTTTGAATAGAATTAATCCTCAGAAACCTAATCCCAACCATGTAGAAAAAAACAACACTCCCGTCCCATATTTCCTTGACAAATCCCATAAAATACAAATATTACAGCAAAACTAATCATTTTACACCAACACTTTCACAAAACAGAAGAGGAAAGTATTTCCAAACTCATATTACAAAGCCAAGATGGCTCCCATTCAATACCAGAAAAATACATTACAGGAAAAACAAATCAGAAAACAATATTCCTTGCAAATACTAATCTAAAACTCCTTAATAAAATGTTAACAAATTTAATCCTTCAATATATTAGAAGTAATTATAATATTACTTTTTTTTTTTTAAGTAGGCTTCACACCCAGCACAAGCCAAATGCAGGGCTTGAACTCGTAACACTGAGATCAAGACCTTAGCTGAGATCAAAAGCTAAACATTCATCAGGAGTTTTCACAGAGCTTAATCTACACCACACCATCCTACTCCTTCCCCTTCCCAGAGGTCAGTGGATGGGGCTGACAGTCCCAACCCTCTAAACACTTAGGGCTTTCTGACCAGCCCCATCCTGAGTCTATCCAGGGTCCCCACTGTAAGTCACCTTACTAGTATGAACTCAGGTGTGCTCAAAAAGGGATTCCTCATGAATGACAAAAAATACTCCTATCGATAACTCAGGAAATTCCAAGGGTTTTAGGAGATTTGTGCCAGAACTTAGAAGCAAAGAACAAATATATTTCCTATTATACCACGACTATGAAAAAATATAAACCTTTATCTCACTTCCCACACAAACTTTAATTTAAGCAAGCCAGAACTATGAAGCTTTGAGATAAGAATATATGAGAATATGTTTATAACCTTGGAGTAGACAGGCAAAGATTTCTTAGAGAGGACACAAAAAGCATTCAGCATTAAAAAATTTTTTTTTATAAACTGGATTTCATGAAAATTTAAAACATCAGTTAATCAAAAGGCAAGCCACAGACTGGGAGAAATATTCCCAATACATATATCTGACAATGGACTCACAGCCAGAATATATTAAAACTCTTGCAACTCAATTATAAGAAGAAAAATGAGCCAATGAAAAAATGAGTAAAAGACTTCAACAGATACTTCATAAAGGAAGACACAGTGATACCTAATACACACATGAAAAGGGGCTAAACATCACTAAATATCAGAGAAGCACAAACTAAAATGTTAAGAAGACACCATTTTACATCCATTAGTGAAGAGACTGACAACACAAACTGCTGACAAGATGCGAAGGAACTGAAACTCTTATGAACTCTTGTACAAGTATTTATAGCAGCATTGTTCATAATAGCCAAAAACTGGAGTCTACCCACATGTCCATCAACAGAAGAACAAACAGTATTTTATTATAGTCATGCAATGGAATACTAACTACTCAGCAATAAAAAGGACTCATTTACGGATACAGGCAACAAAAGGATGATGTTCAAATGCATTAGGCTAAGAGAAAGAAACCAGATACAACTACATTCTCTAGGGTTTCATTTATAGGAAGTAGAAGAATAAGCAGAACTCATTTATGATATTGGAAATCACAACTGTGATGGCCTATGAGTGGGAGATTGAATGGAAGGAACCCCAATGAATCATTATGGGGGATGGAAATGTTCTGTGTCTTGATTGGGGTATAGTTACTAAAATTGATCAAAAATTACTAAACCATACTTGTAAGATCTCTGCATCCCACAGTATGCATAAGTTTAACTCAATAAAATATGACAGGTGAGAGGGAAAAAACTTTACACCAGACTTTTAGTTCAAGATGCCAAACTGACCATAAGTATTTATCTTTTCCCTCAAAAGAGTAACTATGAAGAGACAAGAAAGGAACTTCTGCAACACTAGTATTCTATTTATTATGTCCTGAATAATTATATAGGTATTTTCACTTGGGGATAATCCATCTAAATGTACACTTAAGATTTGTACACTCTTCTCTATGTACATTATATTCTATTTTTTCAGCCCTAATTAAAATGTGCAAATGATAAAAGTAACTTTTAAAAAGACTGTAAGGTGAATACACAGTCTAATGTCCTAATATCTTATAGGATACCCAGGGTATTCCAATAAAATAAGCTATGGATCCATTTTCTCACCTCATATTTCATCCTGATATTCTGTAGCATGTTTGCTAAAAATGGACCTTTAGCATTTATGTGAGTAAACTCTGACTTTTTTAATTTTTTAACATTTATTTATTTTTGAGAGACAGAGCACAAGCAGGGGAGAGGCAGAGAGAGGGAGACACAGAATCCGAAGGAGGCTCCAGGCTCTGAGCTGTCAGCACAGAGCCCGATGCAGGGATTGAACCCATGAACCATGAGATCATGACCTGAGCCAAAGTCATACACTTAACCGCCTGAGCACCCAGGTGCCCCTAAGTTGTAACTATTATATGATTTACGTGTCAGAAAGCCCAATCTCCAAATCTCCACTACATCCTCTGCCAGACTGCCAAATTCCATTAATATTTCTTAAGCTTAGCATTTGATATGTGTTGAGAAGAACATGAATAATGTCAGATGACTGACATGATGAAAGTGTTGTTGAATTCAGCAATCAAAAATGTATAATGCCAGTAATTAACACAATTATTCTATATCTCCAACAGTATTCAGCAGTAGATAAAAGAGGCTGGCTTATGGAAGGACATTGGCTGATAATGTGGAATCAGGATCCTGCCCCTCCTCTCTTCCCTAACACCTCACAGAATAAAAAAATAATAAATCCTTCAGACCTTTGATCTTTCACCGCTGGTTTCACAAAGTCTTCTTCATTTATAAATGCAGTTACTAAGTGTGAGTTTCAGGTTCAAAGTTTTTGTAGCCTAATTAATTTGTACTGTCAGGATTACTCTCACTCCTCCATGGGAACCTCCCTTTCCCCTCTCCTGAGGGCACGTGCACACTTGGTCTCTCTCTTCCACCCTCAGGAGCCCCTTTGAGGAGATGTTTTCATCACCTCTTGCAAACTGAGGTTTAAATGGGTCCTAATACTTAAAAAGGACACTTAGAGGCAGGATCCTGCATCCCTTAGATGAGAGCACCAATACTTGGCTAAATCTCTGTGTCTCTTATCACTGACTTGGATCTCTAAGACTCTGATCACTTTGAAAAGTCCAAGTATTTCTGTTTTCTTGTGGCCATCCATAAGGCTTAGGAGAAAATCTGAATCATTTCCTGTTGAGAATTATAACACTAACATAGGAAGGGAAAAATTAATATTTAAAATATTCTGATGACAAAATCAGAATTTTCCTTTTGGTGTTTCCAAATTCCCACTGACTCTAACTTTAATTATAAACTGAATAAAGACTGTTTTAGAATCTCCTTAAAAGCAAAAAAAAAAAAAAAAAAAAAAAATCAGGCTGAGTTAATCCACACAAATAAAGGTTAAAGACCAAGGTCACAAAGGAATTGTTAAAGAGGGGGTATTGTTGGGAGTAACTGAAATGGCCAACTATGGGATCTGAGTATAAAAGGGGAGGAAACGCAGCCAAGAGATTTGATTGCACTAGGAAAGTAAGAGGACTCTGTGACCAAAGATCAAAAAGCACATTTGTCAGAACGACAAGATATAACAATGAAAAAAGATTTTCAGAATTCAAGACATATTTCATTTACCAACTACTGCAACTAGAAATGAATATAGGAATATCTATGATTAGAATTATCAACCTATCACATAATGCCTGAACCAAAGTAAAATCTGAATAAATAAGAAGTAATTGCTATAAATGGGCGGAGAAAATCCAAATTACTTATAATATTTATCTAGAACATAATTAATTATAAATTCACAGCTACTAGAAAAAAATTAAAATTATTTCTATAAATAACATATAGCCCATGTGATATTTATAGATTATGCAATCAACTGTTCTCTTCCTTAAGGATAAATTAAAGTTGATTGGGCAGATATTATATACATAAATATAGAGCCGGATGTACTCAGAGTAAAACAAAATTCATTTTGTTCTAAAGCAATTTTAAAATGTGAGCATGATTTATATAATTTTTTTCTACATGCAAGAATGTCTACACTGCCCTTATAATTCAATATTGGCCATGATGAGATTAACCAAAAATCTAAAGAAGGCAAATTACTTATAAAATAGACTTCTTCATCTCACTGCAGACTCTGAACAAAGCAAAAGAACAATATAAAATAAGACATTAAGATTTTCAGTAATCATAAGGAACGGGTAAGATTAAATCACAGACCAGTGAAACTGGACTTGGGGCCACATAACTCATTATACATCCAGTCTATTAGTTGGATTCTTTTGCAAAACATCTCAAACCTGACTGCAAAAATTGACCATTCTCCAATCAGCAAATGCATTAAAAACAATGTGCCAATAAAATGATGATGGAATTTTCTTACCTGCCTCAAGAGTTTCTCAATAGCTGACATTACCATAAGGCCTCTCCAAACAACTGGTGCAGTCTCTTCAACCAGGAAGCCCATAGACATACTGCAAGAGTAAACCAGAAATACAGTTAATTTACATATGTTAATCAATATTATTCTGAAAAGTAACATAAAGTAAAAAAGATATACTTACCAAGCAATACCATAATTCAAAAGAGGCCTCATTAGGTTGTCTGAAATTAAAAAAAAAAAAAAAAAAACTCTTTTAGAATATACAAACATACTAACTTATTTTCTTACCAAAAAGTGTCCAATTAAAAATACAAATGGGCTATTAAAACTGCTGCTCTTTAACTTCCAACTAATTCACCTCAATATGCAATAGTTTAAACTTTATACCAAACACACAACCAATACTTTCAATAGCTATAACATTTAAAAAATACCTGGGATAAAGCTTTATTAAGAAACATCTATAATTTTTAAGTGTTTCTAAAAATAGCCTCCATAAGTAATTTTATCCACCTGTTTTATTGATATATGTAGACATGTAAATTACATACGTGTTTAGTATGTGTATACATGACAAGTACACACACAAATACACACACATGCACCCAATAAGTTATTCGTATTTCTCCTTTTTTCCTTACATGAAGAATTTGAAAAGTATAAAAAATCCAAGAAGAGAAAAACTCTATTTTATATCTCAACATAATAAAAGCCATATATTACCTCGGGGCAAGATGGCGGAGAAGCAGAGAGCTCTGTAATCCGCGCATGCCCGTATGGATTGAACTGAGAAGGACTGAAGGCATAAAACTTGGATTTGCAAGTGGGGGAAAGAAGAAACAGACGCCAGAAAGAAGACAACCTCAAAGATGCCTGAGTGAGTGACTGTGAACTGGGAAATTAGGGAACGGGCGGGTCCCGGTGGTAAAGGGGAAAGGAGCCCCTGAGCCCAACACAGGGAGAGCGCGCTGTGCCCCGGAGAGACCAGGGGAAGAGAAAGAGAGACGGAAAACGCACCTAGAACCATCTCTAAGGGAGGAAAAACTCGCCCGTCTCCCCATATGTAGCTGCCGAGCGTGGGAGAGAGGTCTGTCCCATCTGGCCGGGGAGTTCTTCCTTGGGCGAGGCGGCGGCATCCATTCCGAGCGGCACCGCGAGGGGTGGTGGCGCAGATAGAGGCGGCAACGGGGTGAAAAGCAGCGGCAGCAGCGCCACGAAAGGCGCCTTGAAAAGCGGCGGCGGCAGCTCCGCAAAAAGGGCAGAACAAGCGAGGCCAGGAGGCCGGCCGCCAGCGGGAACGCATCTCATCTCCGGTGACGGTGTTGAACTGCACGGACTGGGATTTGG
>JAQQST010000976.1:0-13901 GCA_028646485.1 Cryptoprocta ferox | reverse complement strand
CTATACAATGGAATACTACATGGCAATGAGAAAGAATGAAATCTGGCCATTTGTAGCAAAGTGGATGGACCTCGAGGGTGTCATGCTAAGCGAAATAAGTCAGGCAGAGAAGGACAGATACCATATGTTTTCACTCATAGGTCTAACAGGAGAAACCTAACAGAGGACCATGGGGAGGGGAAGGAGGAAAAAGAGTTAGGGAGAGGGAGGGAGACAAAACACGAGAGACTCTTGAATACCGAATACAAACTGAGGGCAGAAGGGGAAGGGGGAAAGGTAAAGGGGGGTGATGGTCATGGTGGAGGTCACTTGTGGGGAAGAGCACTGGGTGTTATATGGAAACCAACCTGACAATAAACTATAAAGTTAAAAAAAATAAAATAAAACATGTGAGGTGATATCTCTGTGGTTTTGATTTGCATTTACCTGATGATTACCTTTTCATGTACCTGTTGGCCATCTGTATTACTTCTATTGGGGAAAAAATATCTATTCAGATCCTTTGCCTATTTCTTAATTGGTTGTTTGTTTGCTATTAAGTTGTATGAGTTCTTTATAATTTTGAAATTAACCCTTCATATGATATATGATTAGCAAATATTTTCTCCCATTCTGTAGGTTCCCTTTTCATTTTATTAATGGTTTCCTTTGCTATGCAAAAGGTTTTGAGCTTGATTTAGTCCCACTTGTTTATTTTTGCTTTGGTTACCTTTACTTTTTGTGTCAGATCCAAAAAAATCATCACCAAGACTTGTGTCAAGGAGCTTTCCACCTATGGTTACTTCTAGTAGTTTTATGGTTTCACGTCTTATATTCAAGTCTTTAACACACTTTGTTTACTTATGTGTATGGTGAAAGACAGTGGCACAGTTTCATTCTTTTGCATGAGACTGTCCAGTTTTCCCAGCACCATTTACTGAAGAGACTGCCCTTTCCACATCGTATATTTTTGGTTCTTTTGTCATACATTAATTGACCATGTCTGCATGGATTTATTTCTGGGAACTCTATTTTGATCCATTGATCTATGTGTCTGTCCTTATGGCAATGGTGTTTTGATTACTACAGCTTTGCATATAGTTTGAATGAGGAAGTGTGATGCTTCCAACTTTGTTCTTCTTTCTCAAGATTGCTTTGGATATTTGAGGTTTTTTGGTTCCATATAAATCTTAGAATTGTACTGTTTCTGTGAAAATGCCATTGGAAATTTGATAAGGATTGCATTAAATCTCTACATTGCTTTGGGTAGTATAGACATTTTAACAATATTAATTCATATAATGGAATATACTTCCATTTATTTATGTGTTCTGTTTCTTTAATCAATGTCTTATAATTTTCAGTGTGCTGGTCTTTCACCTCCATGGTTAAATTTAGTCCTAGGAACTTCATTCTTTTGGATGCTATTGTAAATGGCATTGTTTTCCTAATTTCACTTCTTTCTGCTATTCTGTTATTAATGTGTATAATGCAACTGACTTTTGTATATTGTTTTTATATCTTGCTACTTTACTGAATTTATTAGTTTTAACTGTGTGTGTGTGTGTGTGTGTGTGTGTGTAGCCTTCAGGGTTTTCTACATATAATATCATGTTATATACAAATAGAAACAGTTTTACTTCCCTCTTTCCATTTTGGATGTGTTGTATATTTTTTCCTATTTAACTGTTTTGGCTAAGACTTCCAATACCACATTGTATAAAAGTGGTGAGATGGATATCTTTGTCTCGTTCCCAATCGTAGGCTTTTCATCATTGAGTATAATGTTAGCTGTGGGCTTTTATTATATATGGGCTTTGTTGTGTTGAGGCGAATTCTTTTTATACTTAATTTATTGAGAACTTGTTATCATGAGAAGTTGAAATTTTGTCAAATGCTTTTTCTGCATCTGTTTAGATGATCATGTGATTTTTTTTATCCTGTGCTCTTTAATGTGGTATATCATAGTGAATTATTTGCATATGTTGAACTATCCATACCTCCATAAAATAATTGCCATTTGGTCATGATACGTGATCTTTTAAATGTGCGATTGAATTCTGTTTTCTAGTAGTTTGTTAAAGATTTTTGCATTTATGTTCACCAGAGATATTGGCCTATTGTTTTCTTTCTTTTTTTTTTTTTTTGGTGGGGGGGTGTCTTTGGCTTTGGTGTCAGGGTAATGATGACCTCATAAAAAGAGATTTTAGAATTTGTTATGAATGAATGATTGTGTTTCCCCATACTTTATAAGCTGAACTCCTAATAACCAATGTGATGGCATTAGAAGTGAGGGCTTTGGGAATTGCTTGGGTCATGGGGGTAGAGCTCTCATGAGTGGAATTAGTGTTCTTATAAAAGAGACCCACAGAGATCCTTCATCCCTTCCATCATGTGAGGAAATAGCGAAAAGGTGCAAGCTGAGTCAGGAATGGGGCCCTCACCAGAACATAACCCAGCTGCATCTTTGATCTTAGACTTCCCAGCTCCCTTAACTGTAAGAAATAAATTTACGTTGTTTACAAGGTACATAGTCCATGGTATTTTGTTATATCAGCCATAAAATAGATTTAAATAGAAGTGTTCCCTTTACACACACACACACACACACACACGCATGCATGCACACACACACACACACACACACACTTTGTCTCTCTCACTATGTGTATGTCTTTAAGGAGTATTGGTATTAATTCTTCTATAAATGTTTGGTAAAACTCACTTATGAAGTCATCTGGTCCTAGAATTTTCTTTGTTGAGTAGCTTTTGATAACTCTCAATACGCTTATTACTTGCCCATTTAAGCCTTCGATATCTTCTTGATTCAGCCTTGGTGTTTTGTAGGTTGCTAGGAATTCATCCACTTCTTCTCTGGCCCAATTTGTTAATGCTTAATTGTTCACAATATTCCATTATGATTTTTTAAAATTTCTGTGACATCAGAAGTAATATGCCCTCTTTAATTTGTGATTTTATTTATTTGAGTCCTCTCTTTTTTTCTTAGCCTAGCTATTTGTTGTCAATTTTGTATATCTTTTCAAAAATCCAACTCTTAGTTCAGTTGATTTTTTTCTATTGTTGTTCTATTTTTATTTATTTCTGCCCTAACATCTATTATTATTCCTTTCCTTCTGCTAACTTTGATTGTAATTTTTTTTTCTTTCCAGTTCTTTGAGGTGTAAATCTAGGTGTTTTTATTTGAGAACTTGATCCTTTAGCTGCCTTTAGACAATCCAACCATGCCAATTCCTTCAGTGTTCTAGGTGAGAAGAGATAGAAGTGAGCCTCAGGGATCATCATGAAAGGCTTTGGAAGCCTGAAACTCATTTCTCTCTTTTCCCTATAGGAGAAATTGTGAATGAAGTCATCTCTCTAAGTGCGAAGCTGTGATGGGTTGGTAGAGGAGTAATATGGATAAATGAAATCATTTTTCTTACCCTTTTAAAAATTGCTTTTTTAACTTTTTATTTATTTTGAGAGAGAAAGAGTATGAACAGGGATGGAAGAGAGAGAGAGAAAGAGAGAGAGAGATGGAAAGACACAGAGAGCAAGAGATAGAGAGACAGAGAGAGAGACAGAGAGAGAGTATGAACCAGGTTTCACACTGTCAGCACAGAACCCGACGTGGGGGTCAAACTCACAAAACTGTGAGATCATGATCTGAGCCAAAATCAAGAGTTGGATGCTTAACCAACTGAGCCACCCAGGTGCTCCTCTTACCCTTTTTAATATGCCTGTTTTAGGATGCTATGTTTCACTGGTGTGTTGGAACCTCTCAACCATACTCTGGAGCTCTCATAAATGTATTTTATTTGTAGAAGGTTGTTAAATCAGTGTTAAGTGGAATTCAGGGCTCAGACATCTTAGTCTGCCATCTTGCTGATGTCACTCCCTAAATTATTTTAAATTAAACTCATCAAAAGATGTTTTCTTTCATTTGTAAATCAGTATTTGAGCTTATATTTTATAGCAATTTTACATTTTGACCTAAATTGTGAGTACTCCAAAATAGCTAGAGAAGAAAAGCCAAATTATTCATAACTTTTGGTTGTTTTTTTCTAGTCATAAGACTATTTCATATCCATGGGTTATACATTCAGTATTCACCAAGACCTTATAACAGGCCAATAATAATCTGAAAAGTATTGCATCTTTCATAGGAGAAGGGAAGTTAAAATAAGATAAAAAACAGAGAGGAAGGCAAACCATAAGACTCTTAAACACATAGAACAAACTGAGGATTTATAGGGTGGGGAAAATGAGTGATGGGCATTAAGGAGGACACTTGTTGGGATGAGCATGAAGTGTTATATATGTGATAAATCACTAGATTCTACTACTGAAGTCAAGACTACACATATGTTAACTAACTTGAGAATTAAAAAAAAAAAGTATTGTATACCTTTCATCTGAGTCCAGATTATGGTACCAAAAGCCCAATGGGCACCTCTGGCCTCTAGCAGTGTCCTTCTGCCATAAGCTCTAAACACTGAACTGAGGGGTTGCTGAGATCTATAACCCAAACACAAATGTGAGTCAAAGACTCACTCTAGGGACAGAGTGAGTGGTGTGTTGGAGGGCCTCTGAGGCATTCTATGATCATGTCCTATTCAAAGATAGAGACTTTTTTGGTATGCTGATAGATGAATGTCATCAGGATAATCACATGATGAATGCGAAAGCACTAGTAGCTGAAAGGTCCTACCAATTGCCGGGCCTCCTTTGTATTTATTGAAGCTTAGAGATACAAAAAGCTTATCAATAGTTTTGTATGGAATGAGACACACTGCCCTTTCCCTGTTTATTCCCAGAGATTTTACTTGGATGCCAGATCCTTGTGCTTTTTTTTTTTTTTTTGTATTAATGGCCCAGTCTTGTTACTACATGTGAGTCCATGTGCCTTCTGTCTTTGTTGGGTAGTACCCTTGTCTAGGCTCAATGGAGGGTATCAGTACTTGTGTAGGGTATCAGTGTATAGTGGAAAGCTAGTGCTCCATGTGGGAGTGGGACTTTTTCCAGGTCATGGACTATGGAAAGACATTACATATGTATTGCAACTCATTACACACATGGCAAACTGATCTTGAACATCCATGTGGATAAAAATGTTAAAAGGGACATTTGAAATATCAATTACTTTATACACAGTTCCTTCTGCTTAGGCAATGACCTACACAACAGTCATAATATTGAATAATATCATCGCACAGGACTCCATGATTACATTGCATCCCTAATAATCAGTTGAGTCTCCAGACATCTGAGGTCTAATCCATAGTCTAGATAGGGCTACTGAAAGGAGAAATAGTGTCATCAAGAACTTTTGCTTCATTAAGCTTAGAATAAGGAAGCTGTCTCTTTTTCTCCTCCAAGTAGTTGCTTTGGTAGTTAAAGGCACAGATTACTACTGCCTTTAATCTATTAGTAGTAGTAATCCTTTAGGTTCAGAGTTTTCTACATGAGGTCACTGAAATGGCCATAATTGCAGGATTTTCTTTCACACATTGGGGTTAAGGGAGAGGGGCTAGGCATGTACAGGTATACAAACATATATATCAACACATTCAGTAGTGGAGTCCATAACAATGGAGTTTTTGGGGGGCTGAAGAGGTACACCTGTAGTTGGTTACCTCAAATACAACACCAGAGAGTATTATATGTTATTCCTTCATTTTGGTCCAAATGTCCCAAGAAATACAATTGTTCCTCACCGCCCCCCCCCCCCAATGAACTGTGACTTTCCTAAATGCTACCATGTTCCCAATGGGGACATAGGGACCTTGGCCTAATACACAGTCTTGTTAATTTTTAAAGTTGAGAGATCTGAGTAAAAGTAGGGGATGTTCTCTAATTCATCTCAAGATTCACTGGGAGGCCTGGAGGGAATAGTCATAGGAGTCATCACTATGTGGACTCTAGTGGGGCTCTGTGTTATGCCCCAGTGACAATTATCTGGCCACAAGTATCTGATGGAGAGCCTTTTAATCTCCTCCTGGAGACCCATTGTTGAGTAACAAGACCCATAGGTGTCTTCGGGAAAGACTTTAACCAGATGATCCAGGAGTAAGTACCTATTTATCATTTGTACATCATTCTTGCTGCTAGTGAAAAGTTGGTATCGTGCTAGTAGTTGCTTTTTATTTGCTTGGAAGCTTTTAAGATAGGATCTGGATTGTTCCATGAACCAGCTGACATCACCTTTTAAGGAGGTTTAATTGAGCTAGGTAACCAGTGAAATTGGCAAGAATAAAATTAGATTTAAGTCTAGTAAACAATCTTATCATTTATATACTCGCTCCTAATTGTTGAACCAAAGAACTATGCGGTGGCATGCAGAGCACCTTGTAGGTGGTTGTAAAAGTGGTCCAAAAATTTCTTTTTATTAGTAAGGAACTTACCTCAATCGGACCAAACCAGTTCACGACCACATAGTAGCAAATTAAGGATGGAGAGGGTCTCAGGTGTTAATGTTGTTTCTTCCACTTGCCCCCTTCTTCATCTTCCTTAGGCAAAGTGTCCACTGAAAGACATTCTGAATGAGGGGGTCTGCAGTGACACACTTCACAAAGTGCCATTGTCCCTAACTAAGTTTAATAAGATTGCTTCCTTTATGGTGGAGGCAAATTATTCATGGTTTCTTTGGGTCACTGGGCAAAGTGATCCTGAGGGTCCTACATTTTTTTCATTAAACTTGAGTAAAATTCACTGCATTATAGCTTGTCTTTAGAACCAAGGACATGCTTAGATCTAGTAGTTGTCATTGTGTGCAGTCCACATGCAGGGTCTACACAACTTTTGATGAAAAACTACTTTATTTTCTGATTTATCTTTCTTGTGTTTCTTTTTCTAAAGGTAAGTATATATTTTCTTTTTATTTCTCATTCTTTTTTCCCTAAAAGCATACTTGATATCTTCCATTTGCATTTTTTCCCAAGTAAACTTACCTCTTAGCAATCCCTTAAAGTTGGGATATAGTAATTTTTAAAATCACTTTTAGAGCTGCATGTGTAACTTTTTGTACCACATACACATGTTGATATTACTTTGTTATTCAATGAATCTTATATGCTTAAAAATTTGGGTGCCTTTGAGTATTTTATAATTACAAATATCGTGTAATGAATAATCTTGTATGTATGCATTTTCATTTTTTAGGCTATGAATATATTAACCTAAACTATAAATAACCCAAAAACAAGTAGGAATTAATATAAAATATATTTTATGCCAAGAAATGTGTATGAAATAATGAGACTATTTCTACACACACATATTAAAATTCTCCTCATCATAAAATGTTAGGTATAGCATTATGATAAGAAAAATGAGAGAAAATAATGCTATATACTTGATATAAATTTGATCTCTAGGGATTTCAAATAGATATGTTTTTCTGTATAGTGAACTAAATGTATATCTTTATGTAGTTCATGATGATGTGCCAGATAAAAACGTTACACTTAAGCATCAAGACTCAAAGTCAAAAACAGAAATGCAAGTAAAGAAACAAAAAACTTCCCACGGTGAAACATTCATTAGTAAGTAGAACAATTATAGATAACGCTAAATTATTTTAAATTATATTCATCAAATGTTTTTACTTTGGTTCATGAATATGTATTTGAGCATATTTTATAAAAATTTTTGCACTTTCATTTAAAGTATGAATACCCTAAGATAATTTAAGAATAAAAACAAAAGTATCGATAACTTCTGGTTGGAATTGCTTCTATTGAAACTATTTTACAGTCGTGGGTCATATGTCAGTATCCACTGAAGCTCAATAATAGACCACTAATTATCTCTTAAAGGGTGTATATCTTTCAACTAGCTACTCCTAGAGATGATGGATTCAAAGGTCCAACAGCTGCCTCTGATATGTGGCAGTGTTTTTCTTCCTAAAGCTCCAACTGGTGAAGAGAGATATTGTTTAGCTCTGTAACTTGAAAAGCAAAATGGATCAGAGAGGCGTAGGGGAAGGGTTGCCTCAGTTTGAGGGCTTCCAGGTCATTATTCTGGATGTGGATCCATTAAAAGTAAATGACCTTTCTTATAGTCCCAGTGATGGGGGGCATTGAGAATGCAAGTAAGTGAATAGTTCCATCAATCATCAGGTGTCCTTTATAATTGTTGGAGCAGAGAGGGCCAAAGCCAGTCTTCTCTTATGGGATGAGACACCATACCTCTTGTAAATTATGCCCAGGAATTTCTTGAACTTTGTCTGTAATAATGGTCCGTCAAGCTACTATCTGTGCATCAGCAAGGTGTCTAGCCCTTGGTGGTTAGTTCCTCATCTGGAACCAATAGGATTATATTATCAATAACATAGAAGGCTATTCCTCCCTCTGGTAGTGGGATCTTTTCCAGGTTATGATCTATGCATTGGCGACAGATAGAAAATTTAGATAGATTTGTGGAAGGATATGAGTGATGAGTTGTACCCATTTCACACAAGGACAAACTAACTGATCCTAATAATTCCCAGGCAGAGGGATACTGAAAGTATTGCAATACGAATTGTTGAAAACAAGTTCCCACACTCTGGACAATAGTTTCTACATCAGTCAGTGTCAGATACTGCTAGCACCAAGGGCTGTCCTATGGATTGAATGACCAAAATCAATTGAGTATCTATGGACTGAAGGCCAGATGCAAAAGCAAACTGATTTATTGAATGGGGACATAGTTTCCAGGAGATTTTGCTGCCTTTAGCTCAGAAAAGTGGGTATTTATTTTCTTTCCCAGGAAGATTTTTTGGAGACAAAGGTGCTAGGTGCTGGCAATTAGATAGGTTAACTGTTTTCTTATGCCCCTCTAAAATGGCTCTAACTGCAGCAATTTCCATCAGGGCTTGAAAGAATGTGAGTGGAGTTTCTTATAGGCAATATATCTCTAACACGTATCTCTAATACATTTACGTGTTGAGGCCGTAACAGTGGAATTTTTTTTGACCCAAAGGGACCCTTCCATAGTCTGGTCTGGGTAAGATTTCCATTGGTATTGGCCTGAGATCCCAAACCAGACAGCATTATTTATATTCCTCTCATCCTGATGTCAAGAGTTGTGATTACAGGCACTTACCCACCACTATTCAAAAGACATTAAGAAATACAATTGTCCACCATTTCCCAGTTAATTTCTTCCTTAGCAGAGGTCCTCAGGTGTCCACTGGGTATATAGGAATGTGGCCTATCCCACAGTACTTTTTGTTTGTTTTTTTAAAATTTTTAATGTTTTATTTATTTTTGAGAGTGAGCGAGCGAGCGCGAGCGAACAGGAGAGGGTGAGAGAGAGAGAGGGAGACACAGATTCAGAAGACAGGCTCCAGGCTCTGAGCTAGCTGTCAGCACAGAGCCCGATGGGGCTCACACCCACAAACCATGAGATCATGACCTGAGCTGAAGTTGGACGCTTAACCGACTGAGCCACCCAGGCGCTCCTATTTTTTGTTTTTGAAAGCTAAGAGTTCAGAGTAAAAATTGGCTGGGATCTCTATCTCTTGTCAAGAGTCACTGGAGGGACATTTGGGCTCTTTCCATAATTTGGCTATTGTTGATAATGCTGCTATATACATTAAGGTGTATGTATCCCTTCAGATCAGTATTGTTTATTTCTTTGGGTAAATACCTAGTAGTGAAATTGCTGCATCATAGGATAGTTCTATTTTTAACTTTTTGAGGTATCTCCATACTGTTTTTCAGAGTGGCTACACCAGTTTGCATCCCCACTAATAGTGTAAGCCTTTTTCTCTGCATCCTCAACAACATCTCTGTTTCCTATGTTTTTATTTTTAGCCACTCTGACAGGGGTGAGGTAATATCTTATTGTAGTTTTGATTTATATTTCCCTGAAGATGAGTGATGAGACTCTTTTCATGTGTTAGCCATCTGGCTGTCTTCTTTGGAAAAATGTCTATTCATGTCTTCTGCCCATTTTTAACTGGATTTTCATTTTTATGTGTTGAGATTTATAATTTCTTTATATATTTTGAATACTAACCCTTTGTAGGTTATGTCACTTTTAAATATCTTCTCTCATCCCTTAGTTTTCCTTTTAGTTTTGTTGATTGTTTCCTTCACTGTGCAGAGGCTTTTTATTTTGATGTTCATTTTTGTTTTTGTGTCTCTTGCCTCAGGAGATGTATCTAGTAAGAAGTTGCTATGACCGATGTCAAAGAGGTTCCTGCCTGTGTTCTCCTCTAAGATTTTGATGGTTTCATGTCTCCCATTTAGATCTTTAATACATTTTGAATTTGTTTTTATATATGTTGTAAGAAAGGGGTCCAGTTTCATTCTTTTGAAAGTTGCTCTCCAGTTTCCCCATTACCTTTTGTTGAAGAGACTGTATTTTTCTGATTGGATAGTCTTTCCTGCTTAGTTGGAGATTAATTGACCATACAGTTGTATGTTCATTTCTGAATTTTCTATTCTGTTCCATTGACATATGTGTCTGTTTTTTTGTGCCAGTACCCATACTGTCTTGATCACTACAGATTTTCCATTCACTGGTGAATGGATAAAAATGTTGTAACTCACACACACACACACACACACACACACACACACACTGAGGTATTACTCAGCCATAAAAAAGAATGAAATCTTGCCATTTGCAATTACATAAATGGAGCTAGAGAGTATTATACTAAGTGAGATAAGTTATTCAGAGAAAGAAAAACACCATATGATTTCATTCATATGTGGAATTTAAGAAATAGATAAACATGTAAAAAAAGGCAAACCATAAATCAGATTCTTAACTATAAAGAATAAACTGAGGGTTGCTGGAGAGGAGGTGGGCTGGGGGATGGATTAAATGTGTGATGAAGGGCACTTGTGATGAGCACTTGGTGTTGTATGTAAGTAAGGGATAAATCACTAAATCCTATACATGAAACTGATATTACACTGTATGTTAACTCTCTGGAATTTAAATAAAATTTTGGAAGAAAAATAATTCATTGGAAGAACTGGAGTGATAACACTTGGTTTTGGAATAGTAACTGTCACCATGTATACCATAGTGGTACAGACCCTTGAGTTCTCCTGAATACTACCTATCTATGAGTACCTTGGTAAAGAGTCCTTCAGTCTCTTCATTTGAAAATCCACTGATGAGCAACTGAACCTATAAATCTCTTCTAGAAAACCTTTGCTTAGATTGTCCAGGTGTAGCTTCCCAATTACCATTTTTTAATCACATTTTCTGCTGGTTAGTAGTTGCTAGTAGTAGTGACAGCACTATTCCATGACAATAAATTTGGTAGTTAAAATCTAAACTGTGTGGTAGAACAATTGACTGGACCTCATAAATAGGTTTAATTGAGCTTGATATACACAACACTTGTGGAACAAATAAACCTAGAAATCTGAGTCTAGTTAAAAATCTCATCCTCGCTCCATCAGTGTAGACCCTAGGGACTACCAGGGTAATTCTGGGGGTCTACTATTGTCTCTACAAAAATGATCCAAATGTTGTTCAGTGGAGGAAACTCATCATGAATGGACCTTCATTTCAGAGCCCAAATTGTACCTAGCTGAGGAAGAAGATAGTCTCAGATTTTTGTGTCCTTTCTTACACTTTCCTCCACTTCTGTGGGCAACATCGTTGTTGTCCAGTCTCTCCAAGGAATTTTGCGTTAACGAGCCCATAGATGTCAGTCTCCCTCACTAAGTTTAAAAAGATTATACCCTGTATTATGGAGGGGAAGTACCCAGTCTCTAAGATCTCTTCAGGTCACTGGACCAAGTGACCCTCAAGACCCTACATTCTTTTTCCTTAAAGAACAGATCTCAATAAATTGATGAGTCATAGGATAACCATTAGCACAAGGAGCTGTTCTTAAAGTTAACAACATTGAGTGCAACTCAGTATGCTAGATCTCCAATAACTTCAGGTCCCATCACCAGAGGACAAAAGACAGTAAAGTGCTTCCCTAGCTTTTTCAGAGCTCATCTGTTGAATATCTAATTTGACCCTTACTGTGTGTTTTGGCCCATGAATTGATAGCTAAATACAAGGACAATTGTCCATACTCAGAATTGAAAAGCAAAGTATATGTAAATAATACAGTAGTACTTTCCTGGAGAACCCCCGGCAGTGTCCACTAGCACTTCTGGAGATACACACTGTCTTGTCTGGTGATGTCCCCTGTAGGACCCTATAACTTTTGTAAATGACCCAGTTATATCCCTTGAAAGAGTCTTGTAGACTCACTAGCACCTCCCAATGTGCTCCTTCCAGAATTTTACTTTATTGTTGACCATGCCAATTTGTCAGAGAAAAAGCTGTCAGTTTTGACTTGGTCAATTTAGATAGCAAGCCAAACTGAAAGTAACAATTAAGCTTTTATTCACTTACTACAATTGTATAACAAGAGTCTAAATAGGAAAAAGTCCTTCATTTTGTCCACAGAACCAAACCAGCAAAAGGTCAGATATCAGTACAGATGGGAGTGAGGTTTGGGGGAAGATAATCTCATAACTGAAGGAGCCCCAAACAAAAGGTTCTTGTCTCTTTTTGAATCCAGGAGCCTTGCAGGTGTTGATGTAGGATGACCAAAAGTATAGAAGTCCTAAATACTGAGTTGAAATGAGAAAGGTATCTTCAAATTTCCTTAGTAAACTGGTCTATTGAGAAGTGCCTGAAAAGTACAGTGTATTAGATGACTCCTCACCTTTTCACAGGAAGGTCTCTAATGGAGGTACCTGGCCTGGAAACATAGAAGGCATAGAGCATGTCATGAATGGGTCTTAGTCTTTGACTGCATCTACCTCCAGTGTCTGGAGTTCACAACCTGTACATTAAATATGGTGTGGGGTGGTAAATTCTACCCCCTTACCCTATTGTGAGTACTGCCAGGTAGAAACTTTGTAATTCTCTATGATTGGGCCTAAAATGTCAAATGTAGGATTTTGGCCTGGAGTTGGACTCCTATATATATGTACATACATATACACATACACATATTTATACACACATACACATAAATGTGCACATATGCATGCATATACACATGCAGAGACATTTAGAAAGCAAGCCAAATTGAAAGTAATAACTTCTAAATTAATTTAGAAATCATGAGTTCTCATGGACAGTTTATTTTTTTTTTAACTTTATAGTTTATTGTCAGGTTGGTTTCCAAATAACACCCAGTGCTCTTCCCCACAAGTGACCTCCACCATGACCATCACCCCCTTTTACCTTTCCCCCTTCCCCTTCCCCCCTCAGTTTGTTTTCAGTATTCAAGAGTCTCTCGTGTTTTGTCTCCCTCCCTCTCCCTAACTCTTTTTCCTCCTTCCCCTCCCCATGGTCCTCTGTTAGGTTTCTCCTGTTAGACTTATGAGTGAAAACATAGGGTATCAGTCCTTCTCTGCCTGACTTATTTCGCTTACCATGACACCCTCGAGATCCATCCACTTTGCTACGAATGGCCAGATTTCATTCATTCTCATTGCCATGTAGTATTCCATTGTATAGATGAACCACATCATCCTAATCCATTCATCAGTTGATGGACATTTAGGCTCTTTCCATGATTTGGCTATTGTTGAAAGTGCTGCTGCGAACATTGGGGTACATGTGCCTCTATGCATCAGCACTTCTGTATCCCTTGGGTAAATCCCCAGCAGTGCTATTGCTGGGTCATAGGGGAGTTTTATTGATAGTCTTTTGAGGAACCACCACACTGTTTCCCAGAGCGGCTGTACCAGTTTACATTCCCACCAACAGTATAGGAGGGTACACATTTCTCCACATCCTCACCAGCATCTACAGTCTCTTGAGTTGTTCATTTTAGCCACTCTGACTGGCGAGAGGTGGTATCTCAGTGTGGTTTTGATTTGTATTTCCCTGATGATGAGTGATGCTGAGCATCGTTTCATGTGTTTGTTGGCCATCTGGATGTCCACTTTGGAGAA
>JAQQST010000975.1:0-13904 GCA_028646485.1 Cryptoprocta ferox | reverse complement strand
AAAAAAAAAAGACTTTCAGAAAATTATGTTGAAATTTATATGGAAAGACAAAAGAAACTGTTATTAGAATTCATATAAAATAGACTCATCAGAGAATAATCATAAGAATTTGCATTTCTAGCTGTTAGCATTGTGGTTCAGAGTTTGAGCCATAAATCATGAACTAAGATTCTTCTAATGTTGTCTTTCTCCGAATGTTATACAACCAGTTAAGTTATATAAGGAAGCAGGAAAAGTTATTTTATTTAACTTACAGTATATCCTAGCTTTAAACATAATAAAGTCATTAGATATGTAAATAATAGATGGTCATTTAAGATATTTGAAGGCTTATAATTCTTACCATTAAGAAGTTCATTTTAAAATTGTGGCATAGGGTAGTAATATAATGTATGTGATTTTATTTAGTTATCAAAACTTGTATAGTATAACTTTTATCTAGCCAAAAGGCAGTCTCAATGAATATCTATCTGCTGGTGAGATCACTTTCAAACTTTGAGAAGGGGAAATCAGAACTAAAGATGGTTGGAAAGACTTTATTCTTGTAGTATGATGGGGGGAATGTCCTGTACTTTAAGTTTACCTCCTGTTTTCTGTCATGGCCTCTAAGCTTGGTTTAATTGGAAAAGTGGGAACTTTTTGTAAAAAGATAATTTGATGAATGAACCTGCAGAAGTCAGGTGTGGCAGAGGTAATAGATTTTAGAGAATTGTGCATATGGATATTGAAGGGAGGAGAGGAGGAGCAGGTAAGCAGAAGATAGGACCTTCTAAGACGATTCAAAATGTGGTATTTCTCAGGAATTCCATTTGAATATGATGTCCATGACATTTTGGAACCGCATTTCCTGGAACCACTAAGCTGTATAAAGTGCTAAAAAAAACCATCCATTTATTTATTTGTTATCTGAAAATAATCATGTGTTAAGAAGCACCAATTGTCAAAATACAAAAATATTTTGTTAATGCCCAATCAAATAACCCTCCTTTCATAACACCTGTATTGGTGTTAATCCACATCTTTGCCAATCAGTGCCTTGAAGATTATCGGATGTTTATGTAATCCAAAAATACAATTCAGTTTGATTGAAAAGTGAAAGCACAAAAGAGCCAAACTTTCCAAAGCGATGTGGGAGAGCTGCTTGACGATCACACAACCAGTGAACGTGAGGCTTAGATTGGAGGAGGGGAGCAACATGGTTTGTTGCGCTTCCAATAGGGAATGATTTGAGAACCATAAGATTAAGAGGTGGACCTGAAAAACAAAAATTAAATTTAAATTTGGAGGGTAGAATGTATTATAATACAATTTTAACAGAAAATAATATATTCCTCACACAAATCAATGAACACTGGATTCATTGCTTATTTGTTCTAAAATTTAGTGCAAAATTGTAATTATGACATGAATTTTAAAGATACACATTAAACAAACTTATTTTCATGACTCATAATTTCAATTTTCAAGACTGAAGTCTGATTCTCTCATCATGATATAATATAAAATTCTTTTTTTTAAGTGGACTCACTTAAAATGATCTTTTTTTGTATGACCAATTATCCTTGAATTCACCTGTGCACTTTTCTGTTTTAGTTTCTTTCCTAGCGTGTTATTAAGATAAAAATTGAGTAAGAGATAAAAACAATTTCTTTTGGATTGAAAAGATGTCCTGCTACATATTCTTTATAATTCCTTTATCAAAGTAGAAGGAAACGTATTATGCTTAATGTCTGAGCTGTGAGTCAGAATACATGAATTGCAATCAATTACTTATTTAGTGGTTGTCTGAGTAAGTACTTACTGAACTTGAGACAGTTCTTGGCTGCTCTCCTTACAACAGTGAACCAACACAATCCTACCTGGCTCTTCTTCATGCTCTTGGGCAAACCCCCTGGCCTCTCAAACACAGTTCATCAGAGAAGGTGAAAGGTCTTTAAGTTCCTATTCAACTTTAACTTTCTGTTACTCCCTTTAACTCTGACAAAAACTCTATTTTAAAATATGAAGATAATGAAAATATAGTATGGTTTCCCATACTCACCAGTGCTTTCCTTCACTGCATATCTGTATGCAGGATATACAGATATCCTTCTGCATATCTGTAACTAGATATTTTCCCCCTCTTAGATACTGCTTTTCAATACATGCTTCTGACACCTGGACAGTTCATATACTATAATAAATTTTATTGTTCCTGGCATATCATTATTGGGTATATTGTTCTTAATTAAACTTTTCATATAGTTATAAGCAATGTGGGCCACTTACATGGGGGCATAACCATGCTTATGCCCCAACCGTCATATCAAGAAAGCAATTGTTCAAACAAGTCAAGCAAAGAAATTATCACGTTGTGTTTTGTGAAACCCAGTGCAGAGCCTTAAAGGGTGAAATATTTTAATATATCTAAAGATGTAAGTCATCTCTTAAATTTTAAGTGATGTGTATGTATTAAGAAATAGCCCATGACTTTTATAAATGTCTTCTACATCCCATTACATTGAGAAGGTAAAAACATGCAATCAGGATGTGATAGGTGGGTTTTTCTTGATCCTCTCTGATCTAGACAAAGTGTCATCTGATGTGCCCTGGGTGCCTTTCAATACATTAAAACAAGGATAACAAGTTTATTATTCCTCCCACAAAACCTCAAAATCATATTTAACTGTAATACACTGTATTGTAATACACTGATTATATTAATGGACCCAGTTATTGGCCCTCCTGTATCCACAGTCTTTGCTCTGGAACTCAGTAGTCCTTTCCCACGCTGATTGCCAGCTTTACTATTTGATTTTCCTGGGCCAATAAGACCAAATATGATGCAAACAGAGTCTTCAAAGCATTCTGTGGATTTATGCTCATGCTTTTGCTTTTTTGACTTTCCCATGAGGACATACCTGCACCAGTCTGCTAGTGGATGAGACAGTGGAAAGGGCAGAGTCAGCCCTGTTGTCCCAGCTAGTATCCCAGATGGATGAGAGAGCCTGGCCAAGATCATCAGATGCCTGAGTCAGCCTCCCTTCCCCTTCATCAGCCTAGTTTATGTTGCTAACCTGTCAAGCCAACCCATGAACACATGAGCAAAAAGAAATGTTTTCTGTTTATTGTATATCACTGAGGTCTTATGATTCTTGTTACACAGGATTATGGTGGCAAGAGATCACAGATATAGCTGCTGTCTGTAGCTCATCTCCCAAAGTTAGTAGTCCAGTGACATCCATTGTACTTCTATGATATCACCTCCTGCACATGTCTGTCCTTTTCAATTATTACAACTCTTCTAGATCAATTCTTCATTGCCAGTATACTGGGCTACTGTAATGGCCTACTATCTCATTGCCTTGCCTCCAAATATTTTCCCTTTTCAACTCAACCTACACAAAAGTGATTAGGCATTTTGCTTAAAACAGAGTTCTGCTATTGCCACTAGCCTCTTGAAAAGCCTTTGGTGGTTTCCTTATTTCTCTTACAGCAAAATCCTCAGCTTTCAATCCCTCCACACCCAACATCTTGTCCCACATGTTCTTCTAGCTTACCCCTTTATTCTTCTTTTCCCTGCTCATGCTATGCTTCTCCTCTTTGCTATCCAACATTTATCTGATCACAATTCCCTCCATTAAGAATTCCCTGCACTCCATTTCCAGGCATCTAAACCTTACCATTCTTATATATCTTAAGATCTTCTGTCTTTACCATAGGAAGCTTTTCCAGCTCTTCCAGATTCCCAAATCTGAAGCTTCCTCACATTTTAATCCCACTTTTAAGATTCTGAGCACTCATTCTTTACCACTCATTTGTGTATAAGACTTTGTATAGTACAGTATTCATTTCCCATGGTGGCCATAACAAAGTGCCACAAACTGGGTGCCTTAAAACAGCAGAAAATTTATTCTTTCACACTCCTGGAGGCTAGACGTCCAAAATCAAGGTGTCAGCAGGGCCATGTTCCCTATGAAGTCTCTAGGGGGAGGGTCTGTCCTTGCCTCTCCCAGCTTCCTGGAGCTCCAGGTATTCTGTGGCTGTGACAGCATAGCTCCAGACTCTGCCTCTGTCTTCACAAGGTGTTCTCCTGTCTGTGTGTTTCTCCCTTCACCTGGCCTTCTGCCAATGTGTGTTTGTGTGTATGTGTGTGTGTGTGTGTGTGTGTGTGTGTGTGTGTCCTAACTTCCTTCTTAATAGGACACAAGCCACACCAGATTAGGGCTCACCCTAATGACTTCATCTTAGCTTGAATACATCTACAAAACCCCTATTTCCAAATAAAATCATATTCTTAGGTGTTGGGGGTTAGGATTTTAACATATCTTTTTTTGTGGTGGTGGTTGGTGGAGGGACACAATTTAATCATATACCCAGTATACTTGGTGGCAAACACTAAGTCCTTTTTCATCTTTATCTTTGTACCACTCCGACTAGTAAAGCTCTCCCAGGGTGCTTCTTTACTTTGTACTTGCTTTGCACATAACATTTTCTCATTATGCTGGACTGAATCAAATTATCTAAACATATTTGGAAAAACCATAAGAAATTATTCAATGCTGCCAAGAAGGATTTATTAAGCATCAATAATAAAGCCTTGAATATGGAGGTCGTTATTAATCAACACATATTAAAAATCTCAATTTGGCAGAGAAAAAAGTCCCAAACATGCCACAAGAAACTGGCAAGCTCAATTTGGGGAGGTATGAGTGAGGAAAGAAAATAATTATCAGTTGAATATACTTTCAGATGGGTTAACAAACTGTCTAATTTGGAAAACTAGGTTGAAACTGCTGTGTTATCTTCAGCTTTTAAGTAGTAAACTTTTAAAGAAAATATTGAGGTCTATCATACCCAGAATATGCTCACATGGGGATCAAGGACATGAGGTTATAAAAACCAAAATGTCCAATAATGAGTAGCCAATACACCTGTGAAAGTCAAGGGCTATGAGGACTCACTAACCTTTTCAATCAAGCTATCTTGGGAAGTACAGCAGTGGTGACACCATCTTTGCAAGCACAAGCCAAGAAAATTGTGTCTAGGTGTCACAAGACAAATCAGAATAAGTACATATTTTCCATATTCCAATCTGTCACCACAGGAAGGCAATGGACAACTCAAACCACTGCCGCCCCAGGAGGCATTTGGGACAGAGTTGGCTCCAAAGAGAGCAGGACTGTGAGCTTGATTAACATGTAAGGTCTTGGCTCGCAGCATTAAGTTTGCTGCTGGTCACCAATTGGACTGGCTCTCCTTAACAGCTTGTTAATGGGAGTTTTGCTGAAAGAAGACTGAGTAGGGATGCAAATGATAGGTAAAACTAGATATTGTAAAGAAAAAATGATACAGTTTGGTGGGGTGAGCACAGATTTAGACTAGTATTTGGGTCTGGGGTCTGCCACTTATGAATGACAACTATGAGCATGTGCAAGTTCCTTTGTCTCTCTGAACCCCGCTTTTCTCATTTGTAGGTTAGAGGCAGCACTACTTTGTAGGAATGGTATTAGAATTCAGTGAAAATATTTATTTAAAATGCTTAACTCTTGGAAGGCATGTAGTGAATACTAAATATTATTACTATTATCATTCTATTGGAAACAAATCTCAAAGCATTTATCTATCACTTATCATGGAACAATCCTGACACTTTTTCATAATTCAGGTCCATATTTAATTTAATTTTTAAAGAAATGTTTGTTTTATTTTTGAGAGAGAAAGCAAGCAAGCAGGGGAGGCATGGGGCGGGGGGACAGAGGATCTGAAGCAGGCAGAGAGAGCCTGATGTGGGGCTTGTACTCATGAATAGTGAGATCATGACCTGAGCTGAAGTCGGACACTCAACCAACTGAGCCACCCAGGTGACCCAAGCTCCACATTTAGAGTGAACAGCCCTGATGATTGACAGTTACAGGTTTTACTTGTAAAGTAGAGGTGAATCTTTTCTTTAACTGACATGCAAATTGAATAGAAACTTGGTCTTTCAAGTTTAAAAAAATAAGTATATTGAAACTACAGAAGTAAATATTAGCAGCAGCTAGAGGTACAATTTCAAATTATGCACGATCACAAATGGCAAGACTAGCCATCCCTTAAATGATGCTTATTGTGTGTCAGACTCTGCTTCTAAGACCTTTATGTACAGTAACTCACTCAAATTCAGCATGACCTAAATTAATGTAGTACACAACTGCTGGGGGAATTCTACCAAGCATATTTGATGAACCAGAAAGACTGTTCTAGGTTCTGAGGTTGTCAAACTTATTCTGTAAATGAACAGATGGTAAATAGTTTGGGCTGTGTGGGTTATATAGTCTAATTACATAACTTTGCCATTATGACCCAAAAGCTACTTTTCATACACAAATAGATGTGGCTACCTTCCAATAAAACTTTATTTGGGGACATTGAAAGTTGAATTTTATATGCTTTTCAAGTGTTGCAAAATATTCCTTTGATTTATTGCCAACATTTGAAAATATTTAAAAAGTTCCAGTTGGCAAGCGGTAACAAAAAGGCAGCCATCAGCTGGATTTGGTCCGGGAGACAGCGATTGACGAATCCTATGTTAGGTAAGCAAATATGGATATGTTAACTAAGCCCTTATGGGAAGACTGCATTACATAACTGGAAGTAGCACAAGAGGTGTCAGCCCTTTCCTTTACCTCTGTAATCATGGAGCTTATGGAATTGTTTCCTGTATCTAGTTAGCCAGCAGAACTACTCAAGTGAGTCTTTCATACATGAAGGATGTAGGAGATTTGGAGCCACAAACACATGTATGCAGAAATGTCAATTTCAGTACAAGTATGTCCCTAAAATGTAACAGAACTTTCTTGGTACCTCAAAAGCCTTTCTATAGGCATTGCACACTCAGTCCTAAGCAGTTCGGGATTTTCCCTCTGCCTGTTCTCCCAGGTTGTATTTAAATTCTGAAAGATTAGGTAACACTAAGGCAAAGCACCATGTGTAATGCTTGGCCCTCTTGTGGCATCTGTCCATGCTTGCATTTGTTAAAGTGTCATGGTCCATAGTCCGATGACAGTCCATGGTCATTGTCAACCCTCTATAATGAAATGTTGGACATCCAGTTTCCTATCTTGTCTGTAGTGGTAGCTGTGTTTGTTTCTATACCCTTTTTATCTGTACTTTGAGGTTCAAACCTCAAGTTCATCAATTCTTCTCATTTAAATTCCACCCTCCCACTGGGGGCTCTTGAAGTGTTGAACTGCTCTACTACACTACACTGGGATTGTGACAAACTTAGCATTTGTGTTCCCAGTACTGTCATCCACTCAGCCATCTCTGTATGAAAGCTTGCACACTATAGTGGGGTGGAGGTCCTGCACATCTGCCACCTCCAGGGCTCATAATGGAAAGTGAGGTACAAATCCTCTTTACTTTTGGACCCCATGTCAAATGCAGTGTCAGAGCCCACATCATCCTCCCACATGATCATTCTCCTCAAGTTCAGCTTCACCTCTAGTTCAGAGGGATTCTTTTTTTAACCACTGGAATAGCAAAAATCTGCTCTTGTATCTCATGCATTCTTCCGAATATGTTCTTTTTGGCATTAGCTTTGTGCTTTGATTCCTTCAGCATCTGGCCTTTTGAGATTGAAAAGCTTTTTCTTTAAAACTACTGCCCCACTATATGTTTCCAAAGTCAATTCGAAACTCAAAAGCTAAAAATTGACTCTATTCCCTCCACCTCCTCCCCACGCAACCCTTTAGCGACCTCATCTTGAGGACACAGAGCATAGGTTGCCCTCTTTTATGTGTGAATGAATGAAAAAGTACCCGGACCACTGATAAGCCCTCAGCGAGTATGCGGCATCGTTACCAGAGCACTGCTGTATCTGCCACTATGCCCTGATGAACCGGCTGTACACCCAGCATATGGTGAGATGAAGCCCACTTCAGAATCCACAGGAACACTCCTTTAAAACATGTGACTTGAGAGCCTGGAATTTAAATTTAAATCCCTGAATGAAAGAATATATTTGGAATGTGTTAGATTCCCTGCCACATCTCCAAAAGAGGCAGATAGCCAAAAATTCTCATGGCTTTTCTTCAAGTTTTGTCTTTGGAAGTTAACAGAGCCTGTAACTGTGCTTAAGTTATGTATTGTCAGCATTGATTTCTATTTTATCATCTATATTAATTAATTGGGTCCTCGGTTTTGTGAGCAAAAGCAAAAGAATGTGGTTCCCATGAGTTTCATGCCTCAAATAATAAAATGTTGTCAAAATTAAGAACAGAAAAACAGAAAACATTGTCTATTGAGCATGAAATGTCAAAGACATATGATGGTTTTGTTCGGTTCTTTGAAGGTCAAAAACTTGTTTTATGTTTAAGCCATGAAGGAAGAGCTGACATGTGGATCAAACAGAATTTTAATGCTAGCCTTCCTTGCAATCTGACTGTAAGGAGCAGTATCAAAAGCACTATACTGAGTCTCATGTATTGTGATTTGATCAAAATTGTGAAACTTTAACTTACCACAGGGAGGTCTCACATCTTTCTTCATGAGCTGCAGAACGTTTGAGGAGACAAAAAATTGTTAACCTACTAACTGTCATCAAGTCAAAATTGATGATTGCATGTTATTGACAGTCTCAAATAAGAAGACTTAATAATTTTAAAAAATTCTACTGTTTTTGAAATGTGCAGGGTATTTTTTTTTAATCCTTCAGAATAAATATCCTTATGGTTTCTGTATTCACTTTTGTCAATCATTCCGAATGTGGGTGGTGGGTTTGTTTTGTATAAATTTTACTCATAGCCTAAAAAGTAAATCAAAGCCATCAGGTTCACAAACCTTTCCTATTATCTTAAATTAACGATTCCAGAAAGTCCTGCAATTCATGGGACTTGGTGAAAAGAGATTAGAGCTTTTCAAAGGTTTTTACAAAGTTGGTTTTAATTTCATGAAACTGCTTCTAATTTAGGAAAATTATTTATCTTCTACCAAACATCTAAGTGCTCTGTCCAATTAGCACGACTTTGACCACCCATGACAAAGTTTATCCACTGGTTATCTCACTTGCAAAAATGATATTGATGGAATGTGTGATAAGCTCTGGTTTCTTCAAGTGATACCCAATCTCTAGTCAAATCTAAAATAAAAGCTAAAAAAATACTCTGTGATCCCTAACAACTGATTGATTGGGGATGACATTTCAAGCTTTAAACTGGAGATGGCAGTGATTGGGTCTTGACCAGGACCTTTAAATTTTCAGGTCCTCCTCTGAGCATGTTTGTTACACACATAACCAAGCTGCATGGTTAGCTGACATTAGCTCCCTACTGTCTACAACTTTGGGCATCATACTTGACTTGCCTAACTTTTGGTGAGGATGGGCACAGTCAGGCCTGGTGTGTGAAACTGTTGATAGGTGAGCAGTCCCACATATACTGCAGAAGCCAGAACAAAAGAGCTAATTATCTATGGCAGTGAGGGTGAGGTAACTTGCCTTCCTTCCAAAGTAAACAGATGGAAAGAGTTTGCAGTTCATTACTTTCCAAGGTAACAATTTATTCCATTTCTGTGTGTTACAGTAATAGAACCAAAAGTTCTTCTCTTCGGGGAAATTTTATTTTTTCTTTAATTATTCTACCCAAACAACAAGAGAGCTGAGTCTTCTGGGGATAGATGCAGTGAAGTCAAAGTTAATTAGTTTTCTCACAGTGCACTGCTTTTGGGTAAAATATCACTGCAGGGGCACACCAACAGTCAGATTACTGGATCAAATGCTGTGTTCCTAGAAAGGCAGAATTCTATCGGAAAAATCTATATAGAAGTAATATTTCACCTTCTTTGAGAGTTAACAGCATTTGATACTCACCTTGTAGTTTTCCTTGGAGTAATTTCTTTCATTTCCACTTTATCTTTCCTTTAAAATGTCAGATGGCAAAGGAGAATGATGAAGTGGCCTGTAAGTCTCTAGTGAACTCAAGAACCACGCTCCAATTTAACTATAACATAAAACTCACAAATCAAATGCAGTGTGTTTTTCTCTTATGATTATGAAAGTTATACATTCTGCAAAATATCAAACCTAAACAAAGAAATCTACCTTAATGATCTTTTGTCATTTAATAAGTAGATGTTCATATCAGCCACCAGCATTGCATGAATACATCAATGGCACAAAAATGATCTTTTAAATTAAGTGTTTGTTCCTTATCTGATTATGGGCAGATCACATGCAAGCATGGCAAGTGCATGATTTACATTAGGAAAATATAAAGCTTCAGCATTGAGTATTATTCCCAAGTGATTCTATTATTAACTTATTAAGCATGTGTCTTGTAATGGACTCAAGATTTCTGTCATACAAAAGAATAGCATTATCATGTACTAAAAAAATAGGCAAAGTATGAATAAAGGACTATACTGAAGGCAGGTTACACTTTGATATCTTCAAGTCAAGGTCTAAGAAAGATTGCCATGTAATTAAGGAAAAATTCTGAAGATAATCACCTCAGGCATGTCTCTGTTAATTTAAAAAATAAATTAGCAATTAAAAACCAGGTATGTAGCTAAAAACAGACACCTCCTTCAACAAGTTCACTTCTCTATTCAACTCATTTCTTCCTCAGGAAATAACAGATAATAAATAAAACCTCAAAAAACCAGGGTCCTTTTTATTTTTCACAGCAACTTTTTTCCTCCTTGGCTCTATTTTATACAATGATTTCATATAGTGGTAAACACTCGAACATTCTAAAATCTTCACTGCAAGAAAATTTCTGTCTTCAATAAGATTTTAAAGTTTCAAACCTGAGGACTTAGTATCTCTCTTGCCTGTATTTTTATCTGTGTAAAGAAAAAGAGAAAGCATTTTCCACAAAATTATGGCCTTCAGAATATCCAGTGACTTTTCCTTAGAGTTTACTAACTTAATTCATGGATTGAACACTGAAGGAGGAGATAAAGGAGAAAGAGTGTTCACAGAAGTGTCAAACAAGTACCTTCTACTCACTTTCTTTACACAGGTGACAATAGCAAAAGGTCAGTTATTAATTCTGTCCCACAATTATAGTTGCTTTCTTTATATTTGTCCCAAGTAATCCCAGCTTATCCTGCTTTGTTTAAAATTTTTTTTAAATGTTTGCTTATTTATTTTGAGAGAGAGAGAGAGATCATGAGCAGGGGAGGGGCAGAGAGAAGGGGAGAGAGACAATCCCAAGCAGGCTCCACGCAGTCAGTGCAGAGCCCGATGAGGGCCTAGAACTCACAACCATGAGATCATGACCTAAGCCAAAATCAAGAGTCGGATGCTTAACTGGTTGAGTCACCCAGGCACTCCATCCTGCTTCATTTTTTAATACTGTAATTTGATACTGTAATTACCTCTTACCTTAATAAGGATTCTTACCATCTGTGCTTTCACAAAATCTGATACACAAAATATGAGACTGTTGACAGCCTGATATGATACACTGGAGCAGAATTAATTTCCATTTCGAATTATGATATAAAATAGTAGAATTTGTATTTCTTTTAAGACAAGAATTAATTCACTATGATTAAATATCTGACGTGGCCATGTCAGACCCAGTCTTTGAACTTTCAGGAATTATGGAAATAACAAGCGTTTCCTTGAAAGACCAGCGGTACAATGACATGCAATTGTGGAAATGATAGCATTGAACAATTCAGAGTCAGAGCTAGTTTTCTTTGTTAGTAGTTCCCACAAAAGAACAAATCTAACATTGGGATTTTAAAATCTGTGCCTACTTTTAAATAAAATACAAGTTAGTAGTAACACTATGTATAAAGCTTCCAGATTCTCCTCCAGGCCAATGCTAGAGCAAGAAGTATAATTATGTTTGAAGCCAATAAACAACCCAGGGATGGAAAGGACAAAGATCCTTCTGCTCTGTAGGACTTGCCGCCTGTCTTTCCATAGCACTTTGTGATTGATTGCACTTACTTATTCAGAAAATATTTATTGAGAACCTACATCATGCCAAATATCAGGCTAGGCTATGGGCATCCATTAATGCCCTAATGAAGGTTAACATTTCTCTCTCACTAGTTGTTATGAAAAAGTTGCACAATTAAATGAAAGCACGCAATTAAAGGTCAACTTAATAGGTACTATTGTATTTACAAAAACAGTTTAATGAGACACCTTGACAGAGTTTACCTAGTATGGGAGACAGAGAAGGATATTCTGAGTAAGCAATTGTTGAAGTAAGGCTCTAAGTACACGCAGACGGTCTTACAGCAGAGAGGAGATTGGTCATATGAGATCTTAAAAAAGCCTCTCCTTGGCTCTACTGGACTGTGAAAGCTGAGACTGGAAAGGCAGGCTAGATTTTATATGGAGCAGGGCTGTTTTATATGGAGAATTTTTGTCCTCACTCTTAAAGCAATGCAAAGCCATTGAAGTATTTTAGGAGGGTTAGGAGTCTGCAACAATCATATCTGAAAATTTAAAAGATCATTCTGAATATAGAAAGGTGAATAAGTGTGAAAAGAATCACTCATTATAGTGGGCAAGGGAAAGCACTCAGTTTTAATATTAAAATGGTCTGGTTTTAGGTAAGCGTAATAGAGAGACCTCACTTGTTTAGATCATCTGTCCTTCTACTTAAATAACATAACAGGGATAAAAATATAAACTCCTGAGGACTAAGAGGTCTATTATGTTAACTAATTAAAATTAAATCTAATTCATATTAGCTATATGAAATTGGGATTGATTAACTTGCTTTTGTTAAAATTATAAGTGTGTCTGTAAAGGTAATATAGTCTATGAGTATGTTTGACTATCACACAATTTTTTTTTGAGATTTTATTTTAACATAATCTCTATACCCAACATAGGGCTCAAACTCACAACCCCAAGATCAAGAGTCACATGCTCCACCGACTGAGCTAATTTAAAAGGGATTAAAAATAAATTATTTTTTCAACTGATGCCACCTTTAATAAAACTGTAGGGTCTTCTTAACACATCACTATCCTCTAACATGAATTACAAGCAGTCCTGATTGGTGATAATGCTAATGGTTTCTCCTTCGGAACCAGTTATTGCCATTGGGTCTGTAACCACAAATATGTACAAAGAAGTGAAGTTCATCTTAATCAGAGGGAAGATGAATCATAGTGTTTCGCAGGAAGCGTATTTTATGGATCCACTCAACAAACATGTATTGAGCAGCTACTAGACAGCTCTCTTTTAGGAATAAATGATATAGCAAGGACTATAGCAAGGGCAGACTAATAGCCTGTCCCCATGAAATTTATATTCTAATAAGACCAGGAACAAATATATAGATCAAAATATATAGTAAAATATGTCAAATGTTAGTAGTAATAATTGTTACAGAGATAAATAAAGCAAGAAAACAGGGTTGGGAATTGAAGGAGAGTGTGTTTGCAATTTGAAATATGGTAGTTAGGGAAAACCTCACTAAGAAGACATTTCAGTGAAGATTCAAAGGGAACCAAGGGAGTTAGTGATGAGGATATCTGGGGGAAGAACATTCCAAGTTAAGAGAATGTAAAATATATAGACTTTGAAGTGGGAGCATGCCAGGCATAGTTATGAAACAGTAAGGAAGCTGATTTGACTTTTGTGCAGTGAGTGAACGGTGAGTGGTAGCACAAAACACTAAAGTTATTGAGTTGCATGATATTGTAGGGCATCATAGACCATTGTAAGGACTCTGGGTTTTACTCTGAACACAGAAGTAAGATCTAACTTAACAGACCCACTCTGGTCACTGTGCTGAGAATAGATTGAAGAAGAACAAAAGTCAAAGTCAAAAGATCAGTTGGAAAGTGATCTAAGTAATCCAGATGAGAAGTTTTGGCAACTTGGACCCAAGGGCTCCTTAAAAGGCTCAGGTTGGACTCTATCTCTTCTTTTTTTTTTTTTTTTTTTTTTGAAAATTCTCAAATGG
>JAQQST010000974.1:0-13905 GCA_028646485.1 Cryptoprocta ferox | reverse complement strand
GAGGGTCCTCAAAATCTATCAATAAATCTCCCCTATGACCCAGCAATAGCACTGCTGGGGATTTACCCAAGGGATACAAAAGTGCTGATGCATAGGGGCACATGTACCCCAATGTTCGTAGCGGCACTTTCAACAATAGCCAAATCATGGAAAGAGCCTAAATGTCCATCAAGTGATGAATGGATCAAGAACATGTGGTTTATATATACCATGGAATACTGCATGGCAAAGAGAAAGAATGAAATCTGGCCATTCGTAGCAAAGTGGATGGACCTCGAGGGTGTCATGCTCAGTGCAATAAGTCAGGCGGAGAAGGACAGATACCATATATTTACACTGATAGGTCTAACAGGAGAAACCCAACAGAGGACCATGGGGAGGGGAAGGAGGAAAAAGAGTTAGGGAGAGGATGGAGACAA
This sequence comes from Cryptoprocta ferox, assembly GCA_028646485.1. Taxonomy (NCBI): domain Eukaryota; kingdom Metazoa; phylum Chordata; class Mammalia; order Carnivora; family Eupleridae; genus Cryptoprocta; species Cryptoprocta ferox. The sequence goes on along the minus strand of JAQQST010000974.1, from coordinate 13,486 downwards.
AACACTACAGACTCTTGAATACTGCAAACCAACTGAGGTGGGAAGGGGAAGGGGGAAAGTTAATGGGGGGTGATGGTCTTGGTGGAGGTCACTTGTGGGGAAGAGCACTGGGTGTTATATAGAAACCAACCTGACAATAAACTATAAAGTTAAAAAAAAACAAAGACCAAAAAGGACCAGAGACATCACTACAAGCATGAATCCTACAGGGAACCCAATGACTCTAAACCCATATATTTCAATTATAACACTGAATGTAAACGGACTAAATACTCTAATCAAAAGACATAAGGTATCATATTGGAGAAAAAAACAAGACCCAATTATTTGCTATCTACAAGAGATCCATTTTAGACTGGAAGATACCTTCAGATTGAAAGTGATGGGATGGAGAACCTTCTATCGTGGTACTGGAAGAGAAAAGAAAGCTGGAGTAGTCATACTTATATCAGATAAACTAGATTTTAAAGTAAAGGTTGTAACAAGAGATGAAGAAGTTTATTATATCGTAGTTATGGGGTCTGTCCATTGAGAAGAGCTAACGATTATAAATGTTTATGCACCAAATTTGGATGCACCCAAATATTAATACAATTAATCACAAACATAAACAATTTTATTGGTAATATTTTGGTAATCTCAGGGGACTTTAATACTCCACACACCCATATTTTAACACACCCATAGCTAGTGAAGAAATTGAATCAGTTATCAAAAATTTCCCAACAAATAAGAGTCCTCGTCCAAATGGCTTCCGTGGGGAATTCTACTAGATATTTAAAGCAGAATTAATACTTATCCTTCTCAAGATGTTCCAAAATATAGAAATGGAAGGAAAACTTCTGGACTCATTCTACGAAGGCAGTATTACCTTGATGCCCAAAACACATAGAGACCCCACAAAAAAGGGGAACTATAGGCCAATATCTCTGTTGAACACGGATGCAAAAATTCTCAACAGGGTACTAGCAAATCAAATTCAACAGCATACAAAAAGAATTATTCAGCATAATCAAGTGGGATTCATTCCTGGGATGCAGGGCTGGTTCAATACTCACAAATCCACCAGTGTGATATATCACATTAATAATAGAAAGGATAAGAACCATATAATCCTGTCAATGGAAGCAGAAATACCATTTGAAAAAAATACAGCATCCTTTCTTAAAAAGCGCGCATATCGGGATAGAAGGAACATACTTAAACATCATAAAACCCATATATGATAAGCCCACAGCTAATATCATCCTCAAGGGGAAAAAAACTGTGAGCTTTCCCCTGGAGATCATAAACACAATAGGGATAACCACTCTCACTACTATTATTTAACATAGTGTTGGAAGTCCTAGCATCAGCAATCAGACAACAAAAGGAAATAAAATGAATCAGAATTGGCAAAGATGAAGTCAAACTTTCACTTTCCACTGACAACATGATCCTATGCAGGGAAAACCGGACAGACTCCACCAGAAGCCTACTAGAACTGATCCATGAATTCAGCAAAGTCGCAGGGTACAAAATCAATGTACAGAAATCGGTTGCATTTTTATACACTAATAATGAAGCAACAGAAAGAGAAATCAAGAAACTGATCCCATTCTCAATTGCATCAAAAACCATCAAATACCAAGGAATAAACCTAACCAAAGATGTAAAAATTTGTATGCTAAAAAGTATAGAAAACTTATGAAGGAAATTGAAGAAGACACAAAGAAATGGAAAAACATTCCATGCTCATGGATTGGAAGAATAAATGTTGCTTATAATGTCAATACTACCCAAAGCAATCTACACATTCAATGCAATCCCTATGAAAATTGCACCGGCATTCTTCTCAAAGCTAGAACAAACTATCCTAAAATTTGTATGGAACCACAAAAGACACTGAATAGTCAAAGTAATATTGAAGAAGAAAACCAAAGTGGGAGGCATCACAGTCCCAGACTTTAGCCTCTACTACAAAGCTGTCATCATCAAGACAGTATGGTATTGGCACAAAACTAGACACATAGACCGATGGAATAGAATAGAGAGCCCAGAACTGGACCCACAAATGTATGTCCCACTAATCTTTGAAAAAGCAGGAAAGAGTATCCAATGGAAAAAAGAAAATCCCTTTTCTTTCTTTCATAGTTTATCGTCAAGTTGGTTTCCATATAACACCCAGTGTGCATCCCCACATGTGCCTTCCTCCATGACCATCACTCACCTTCCCCTCTCCCAGTGCCCAATCAGCCCTCAGTTTGTTCTCAGTATTCAAGAGACTCTCATGGTTTGCCTCTCTCCCTCTCCCCAACTATTTTCCTCCTCCCCCTCCCCCATGCTCCTCTGTTAAGTTTCTCCTGTTCCACTTATGAATGAAAACACATGGTATCTGTCCTTCTCTGCCTGACTTATTTCACTTAGCATGACACCCTCGTGGTCCATCCACGTTGCTACCAATGGCCAGATTTCATTCTTTCTCATGGCCATGTAGTATTCCATTATATATATAAACCACATCTTCTTGATTCATTCATCAGTTGATGGACATTCAGGCTCTTTCCATGATTTGGCTATTGTTGAATGTGCCGCTATGAACATTGGGGTACATGTGGCCTTATGCGTCAGCACTCCTGTATCCCTTGGATAAATCCCCAGCAGTGCTATTGCTGGGTCATAGGGGAGCTCTATTGTTAATTTTTTGAGGAACCTCCACACTATTTTCCATAGTGGCTGTACCAGTTTACATTCCCACCAACAGTGTAGGAGGGTGCCTGTTTCTCCACATCCTCGCCAGCATCTATAGAGTCCTGATTTGTTCATTTTAGCCATTCTGACTGGCATGAGGTTGTATCTCAGTGTGGTTTTGATTTGTATTTCCCTAATGATGAGTGACACTGAGCATCGTTTCATGTGTCTGTTGGCCATCTGGATGTCCTCTTTGGAGAAGTGTCTATTCATGTCTTCAGCCCATTTCTTCACTGGATTATTTGTTTTTTGAGTGTGGAGTTTGATGAGTTCCTTATAGATTTTGAATGCTAGCCCTTTCTCCGATACGTCATTTGAAACTATCTTTACCCATTCAGTTGGCTGCCTATTAGTTTTCTTGATTGTCTCCTTTGATGTGCAGAAGCTTTTTATCTTGATGAGGTCCCAATAGTTCATTTTTGCTCTTGATTCCCTTGCCTTTGATGATGTGTCATGTAAGAAATTGCTGCGGCTGAGGTCAAGGAGGTTGTTTCCTCCTTTCTCCTCTAGGGTTTTGATGTTTTCATTTCTCACATTCAGGTCCTTCATCCATTTTCAGTTTATTTTTGTGTATGGTGTAAGAAAGTGATCTAGTTCCATTCTTCTGCATGTCGCTGTCCAGTTCTCCCTGCACCATTTGTTAAAGAAAGTGTCTTTTTTCCATTGGATACTCTGTTCTGCTTTGTCAAAGATTAGAGGGCCTTACATTGTGGGTCCAGTTCTGGGCTCTCTATTCTATTCCATTGGTCTATGTATCTGTTCTTGTGCCAATACCATACTGTCTTCATGATGACAACTTTGTAATAGAGGCTAAAGTCTGGGATTGTGATGTCTCCTGTTTTGGTTTTCTTCTTCAATATTACTTTGGCTATTCGGAGTCTTTTGTAGTTCCATACAAATTTCAGGATTGTTTGTTGTAGGTATCAGAAGAGTGACTGTGCAATTTTGATTGGGTTTGCAATAAATGTGTAGATTGCTTTGGGTAGTAATGACATTTTACCAGTATTTTCTTCTGATCCATGAGCATGGAATGTTTTTCCATTTCTTTGTGTCTTCTTCAATTTCCTTCATAAGTTTTCTATGGTTTCCATCATACAGATTTTTTACATCTTTGGTTAGTTTTTCTCATAGGTATTTTATGGTTTTTGATGCAATTGTGAATGGCATCAGTTTCTGATTTCTCTTTCTGTTGCTTCATTATTGGTGTATAAAAATGCAACCGATTTCTGTACATTGATTTTGTACCCTGCGACTTTGCTGAATTCATGGATCAGTTCTAGGAGTCTTTTGGTGGAGTCTGTCTGGTTTTCCCTGTAGAGGATCATGTTGTCTGGGGAAAGTGAAAGTTTGACTTCTTCTTTGCCAATTCTGATGCCTTTTATTTCCTTTTATTGTCTGATTGCTGATGCTAGGACTTCCAGCATCATGTTAAACAACAGTGTTGAGAGTGGACATCCCTGTTGTTTTCCTGATCTCCAGGGGAAAGCTCTCAGTTTTCCCTACTTAGGATGATATTAGCTGTCGGCTTTTCATAAATGGCTTTTATGATGTTTAAGTAAGTTTCTTCTATGAAGACTTTCTCGAGGGTTTTAATTAAGAAAGCGTGCTGTATTTTGTCAAATGCTTTGTCTTCATCTTCCGATAGGATCATATGGTTTTTATCTTTTCTTTTGTTAATGTGAAGTATCACATTGATGGATTTGTGAATATTCACCCAGCCCTGAAACCCAGGAATGAATCCCACTTGATTATGCTGGATAATTCTTTTTATATGCTGTTGAATTAGATTTGCAAATATCTTGTTGAGAATTTTTGCATCTGTATTCATTAGGGATATTGACCTGTAGTTCTCGTTTTTTTGCTGTCTGTCTGCCTGGATTGGGAATCAAAGTGATGCTGGCTTTGTCCAGAATTCTTGCTTCCATTTCTATTTTTTGGAATAGCTTGTAAAGAATGGGTATTAACTCTGATTTGAATGTCTGGTAGAATTCCCCAGGGAAGTCATTTGGCCCAGGGCTCTTATTTGTCGGGGAATTTTTGGTAACTGATTCAATTTCTTCACTAGTTATGGGTCTGTTCAGATTTTCTATCTCTTTCCATTTGAATTTTGGACATGTGTATGTGTTTAGGAATTTGTCCATTTCTTCTAGGTTGTCCAGTTTATTGGCATATAATTTTTCATAGTATTCCCTGATAATTGCTTGTATTTATGAGGGATTGGTTGTAATAGATCCATTTTTATTCTTAATTTTGTCTATTTGTGTGGTCTCTCTTTTCTTTTTGATAAGTCTGGCTAGAGGTTCATCAATTTTTTTTTTCCACAAAACCAACTCTTGGTTCATTGAGCTGTTCAACTATTTTTATGGATTCCATGTTGTTTATTTCTGCCATTATTTTATTATTTCTCTTCTTCTGCTGGGTTTGGGTTGCTCTTGCTGCTCCCCTTCTAGTTCCTTTAGGTGTACTGTTAGATTTTGAATTTGTGCTTTTTCTAGTTTCTTGAAATAGGCCAGGAATGCAATGTAGTTTCCTCTTAGGACTGCCTTTGCTGCATCCCAGAGAGTTTGGATTGTTGTATTGTAATTTTCATTTGTGTCCATATATATATTTTTTAATTTCTTCTTAATTGCCTATTTGGCCCATTCATTCTTTAGTAAGTTGCTCTTTAACCTCCATGTTTTTTGAGGCTTTCCAGACTTTTCCCATGGTTAATTTCAAGTTTCATAGTATTGTGATCTGAAAGTGTGCATGGTATGATCTCAGTTCTTTTATGGTTATTGAGGGCTGCTTTATGACCCAGTATGTGGTCTATCTTGGAGAATGTACCATGTGCACTTGAGAAGAAAGTGAATTCCATAGCCTCAGAATGTACAGTTCTAAATATATGTGTCATATCATCTGGTTCAAAGTGTCGTTCAGTTCCATTGTTTCCTAGCGATTTTCTGTCTAGTTGATCTATCCATTGCTGTAAGTGGAGTTTTATAATTCCCTTCAATTAGCACATTCTTATCAATAATGTTGTTTTTGTTTCTGATTAATTGTTTTATGTATTTTGGTGCTTCCAAATTCAGTGCGTAGACATTAATAATGTTAGCTCTTCCTTATGCATAGGCCCTGTAATTATTATATAATGCCCTTCTTCATCTCTTGTTACTGCTTTTACTTTAAAGTCCAGTGTGTCCGATATAATTATGGCTACTTCCATTAGCATGATAGATATTTCTCCATCCCCTCAGATTCAATCTTAAGGTGTTCCGAGGTCTAAAATGAGTCTCTTGTAGACAGCAAATAGATGGATCTTGTTTTTTTTAACCTATTCTGATACCGTCTGTCTTTTGATTGGAGCATTTAGTCCATTTACGTTCAGTGTTATCATTGAAAATATGGGTTTAGAGTCATTGTGTTCTCTGTAGGATTCATTCTTGTAGTGGTGTCTCTGGTACCTTGTGTTCCTTGAAACATTTCCCTCAGAAAATCCCCTGTAGGATTTCTTGTAGGGCTTGTTTAGTGGTGGTGAATTCCTTCAATTTCTGTTTGTTTGGGAAAACCTTTATCTCTCCTTCTATTCTGAATGACAGGTTTGCTGGATAAAGGATGATCGGCTGCATATTTTTTTCTGTACATCACATTGAAGATTTCCTGCCATTCTTTTCTGGCCTGCCAAGTTTCAGTAGATAGGTCTGGAACTACTCTGATGTGCCTTCCTTTGTATGTTAGGGCCCTTTGATCCCTAGCAGCTTTCAGAATTCTCTCTTTCTGCTTATATTTTGCTAGTTTCACTATGATATGCCATGCAGAAGGTTGATTCAAGTTACATCTGATGGGAGTTCTCTGTGCCTCTTGAATTTCAATGTCTGTTTCCTTCCCCAGATTGCAGTTGTCAGCTATAATTTGTTCAAGTTCCCCTTCAGCCCCTTTCTCTCTCTTCTTCTTCTTCTAGAATTCCTGTGATAAGGATATTGTTCCATTTGATTGCATCACTCACTTCTTGAATTCTCCTTTCGTGCTCCTGGATCAATTTATCTCTCTTTTTCTCGGCTTCCTCTTTGTCTATAATTTTGTCATCTAACTCACCTCTTCTCTCCGCCTCTTCAGTCCATGCAGTGGTCACTTCCATTTCATTATGCACCTCATTTATATCATTTTTTTAATTCATCTCAAGTGTTTTTAAGGTCCATAATCTTTGTAGCAATAGCATCTCTGGTGTCTTCCTTGCCTTTTTCAAGCCCAGCGATTAATTTTATGACAATTGTTCTAAATTCTTTCTCAGTTGTGTTTCTTATATCTGGTTTGAGCAATTCTGTAGCTGTCACTTCTTCCTGGAATTTCTTTAGAGGAGAGTTCTTCCGTTTCATCATTTTGGCTAGTTTTGTCTCTTGTCAGTTTTAAAGCTCGTTATGCACTCTGCACCTGTGAGTATTGCTATATTAAAGGAGGTCCATTGCCTATCCAGGGACTGTTTTCAGGTGGTGTTCTTTTAATGGTGTCCCATGGTCTCTCTTGTTGTCCCTTTGGTTATTTTATTTCCCTACTAGTATTGAAATTTAGGACTATCCACCATGTGTACTTTGGCTTGTTTCTTGAGGTAGCCCTGAAAAGGAAAACAGACAGATAAACACACAGGGAACAAAGGCACGCAAATGCACAGAGAAGTCAAACAAACGAGCAAACCAGAAGGATAAAAAAGGGGGGGGGGTAACTACAAAAGGCAAAGGACAATCTAAAAGCATCATCCCAGAAGTCCCAGCTACAAATAAAGAACAAGGTGGAGGCAGTGCTGCTGGAAGAGCATATACAAAGAGAGAAGTGACAGGGGTGAGGAGGAAGCAAAATTGAACATTGTTCAGGCAGAGAGACTAAAAGGCTTAATTCAGAGAGAGAAAGAGGAGAATATGGTAGGAGGTGAGGAGAAAAAAAAATGAAGATAATGTTACCCAAAGAAACTATATAGTCTGTTTATTCCAGAGAGAGAGAGAAAGGAAGGTAGCAACAGAGGTGTAGAATATGCATTAAGAGAATGGATTAAATGTGACTGTTTAAGCAAACCAATGAACAGAGTGCCAGTCAAGTGGATGGGAGAGGTAAGAATGAGATAAAGGAAAATATATCTGAATAGCAAGAATTGATCTAGAGTTAATCATGGCAATGCATTAATGTTAGTCTTGCCTGGGTTCCAGAAAAAAAAAAAAGCAGCACTCCAGCGCAGATGGGTGTGCTTTGGTGTAGGCAGGTCTCGCCACCACTGCGGGTCCCCTGGGCTGCTCCCTGAGGCCCTGCCTTGGTTGTTGTGGGGAGAAAAATGGCAGTGCCCAGTCCGTTCTCAAACCAAGCGTTGCAACTCACTCTTTTGAGTCTGATCTCCCTGTGTCATGGTCGTAGCAAAGGTGGGAAAGTTGTATTTCCCAAGTCCCACCTCATTTCCAGGTCTTAGTCCACACACTTTAATATGATACTGCCCAAAATGTACTCCCACAGGCCTGGAGGCTTCTTAGCTGGGGATTGAGTAGGGGGAGTAGGGGAGCAGTTTCTCCTGGTGCCGCCTGGGATCTGGGCGCCTAGCCCAAGGAAAGCACCACAGCTAGAGAAAAAAATCTCTCTCCAAATGCCCTGCAGTTACAGATGGGATGATAGGATCCCTCTCCGTCCCTGGCTGACGTTTTTCTCGTCCCCAGAGACAGATTATATCAGTTTATCGCAGTTTCAGCCACTCTTTCTCTTCCCCTTGTCTCTTCACGGCTCTCTGTGGAGGGGCTCCCTTCCCTCTGTTCCTCCGGGTTCCAGCCCGTTTTTATCCTCCCCAGTTTGCAATCACGCACCTATGAGGCTGTCTTCTTTGTGGACTCTGTCTCTTTTCCTCTCTGACTCTTGCGGTTCAGTGTCTTATGGTTTCAGTCCTTCCTGTTTTTAGAGATGCGGGCGGGTGAAAAAAGTATAGAGCTCCCTACTTCTCTGCCATCTTGCCGGTCTCCTGCAGCATTTTTTAAAGTTATTGTAAACCTTTGGTATCCTGAAATCTAACAGTTTCTCGGTTTCCTTTTTTTTTAATTTTTATTTTAATTCCAACTATTTAACATAGTGTTATATTGGTTTCAGGCATACAATATAGTAATTCAATTCTTCCATACAATACCTGGGGCTCAATACAACAAATGTACTCCTTGATCCCTATCACCTATTTTTCTATCTGCCCACTGCTATCACCTCTTGCAACCATCACTTTGTTCACTGTAATTAAGAGTCTGTCTTATGATCTCTCTCTCTCTCTCTCTCTCTCTCTCTCTCTTATTTTTCCTTTGCTTGTTTGTTTCTTAAATACCACTTTTTAGTAAAATCATATGGCATTTTTCTTTTCCTAACTTATTTATGCCAATTAACTCCATTCATGCCATTGCAAATGGCAAGATTTCATACTTTTATGGGTCAGTACTATTCCATTGAACATACACCATATTTTCTTTATGCATTCATCAATTGATGGGCACTTATGGTGCTACCATATCTTGGCTATTGTAAATAATGCTGCTGTTATAAGGGTGCATGTATCCATTTGAATTAGTGTTCTTGTATTTGGGGCATAATTGTAGACACATACATCTATAGAACAGAATAGAAAACCCAGAAATGAACCCACAATTATATGTTCAATTAAACTTTGACAAACCAGGAAAAACATCCAGTGGGATGTCCTATACCCATAGTGCAATTGCTGGATTTTAAGGTAGTTCTATTTTTAACTTTTTGAATAACGTCCATAGTGTTCTCCAGCGTGGCTGCAACACTTTCCATTTCCACCAACTGTGCATAATGTTCCTTTACTTCCACATTCTCACCAATGCCTATTGTTTCCTGTGTTCTTCATTTTAGCCATTCTGACAGGTATAGGGTGATAGTTCATTATGATTTTCATGCGTTTCCCTGATGATGAGTGATGTTGAGCATGTTTTCATGTGTCTGTTGGTTATCTGTATGTCTTATTTGGAAAAATGTCTATTCATGTCTTCTCATTTTTTAACGGGATTATTTGTTTTTTGGATGTTATGTTTTAAAAGTTTATATATTTTGGATACTAGCTCTTTATCAAATATGTCATGTGGAAATATCTTGTCCCATTTTGTAGGTTGCCTTTAATTTTGTTGATTGTTTCCTTCGCTGTGAAGTAGCTTTTTATTTTGACGACATCCTAGTGGTTTATTTTTGCTTTTGTTTCCCATGTCTCTGGAGAGATTTAGAAAGAAGTTGCTATGGCCAATGTCAAAGAGGTTATTTCTTGTGTTCTCTTCTAGGTTTTTTTTTTTATGGTTTTAGGTCTCCCATTTAGGTATTTAATTGATTTTTGAATTTATTTTTATGTACAGTATATGAAAACAATCCATTTTCATTCTTTTGCTGTTGCTGTCCACTTCTCTGTCCATTGTTGAAAAGACTGTCTTTCCCATTGGATTTCTTTTCCTGGTTTGTCAAAGATTAATTGAACATATAAATGTGGGCTCATTTCTGGGCATTCTATTCTGTTCTATTGATATATGTCTACTATTATTCCAGTCCCATACTATTCTGATTACAGCAGCTTTCTCATCTAACTTTAAATCCAGAATTTTAATGCCTGCAAGCTTTGATTTTCTTATTCAAGATTGCTTTGGCTATTTAGAGTCTTTTGTGATTCCATTCACATTTTAGGATTATTTTTTCTAGTTTTGTGAAAAAATACTATTGGCATTTTGATAGGGATTGCATTTAATATGTAGATTGCTTTGGGTAGTATAATAATATTTTTTCTTCCAATCCATGAGCTTGGAATGTTTTTTTCATTTGTTTGTGTCCTCTTCAATTTCTTTCATTAGTCTTTTACAGTTTTCATAGTACAGGACTTTCACCTCTTTGGTTAGGTTTATTACTAGGTATTTTATGTTTTTTGGTGCAATTGTAAATGGGATTGGCTCCTTAATTTCTCTTTCTGTTGCTTCATAATTGTATAGAAATGCAAGATTTCTGTACATTGATTTTATATCTTGTGACTTTGCTGAACTATGTATATCTGTACATTTATTTTGTATCCTATGACTTTACTGAATTCATGTTATTAGTTTCAGCAGTTTTTTGGTAGTCTTTCAGGTTTTATTTTCTATTTTTTGTATAGACTATTCAGGTTTTATTTTCTGTTTTTATATAGACTATCTATATTTTATATAGACTTTATATAGACTATCATCTCCAAATACTGAAAGTTTTACTTTTCCCTCGCTGATTTTTATGATTTTTAAATTTTTCTGATTGCTGAGGATAGGACTTCTAGTAGTATTTCAAATAACAATTGTGAGAGTGGAAATCCATGTCTTTCTTCTGACTCTAGGGGAAAAGATCTCAGTTTTCCCCCATTTAGGATGATATGAGCTGTGTATTCTTCATATATGGCCTTTATTATGTTGAGGTATATTCCTTATAGACTTATTTTCTGAGGATTTTTTCACGAATTGATGTTGTACTTTGTCAAATACTGTTTCTGTATCTATTGAAATGTTCTTACTGCTCTTATCCTTTGTTTTGAGCAAGTGACATATCACATTGACTTGCAAATATTGATCTACACTTGCAACTCAGGAATAAATCCGACTTGACTGTGATGAATGATTTTTTTTTTAATGTATGGTTGCATTTGGTTTGCTAGTACTTTATTGAGAATTTTTGTATTCATGTTCATCAGGAGTACTGGCCTGTAAGTTCTCTTTTTCAATGGAGTATTTGTGTGGTTTTGGTATCAGGGTAATGCTGGCTTCATAGAATGAATTTGGAATTTCCTTTCCTTTTCTCTGTTTTAGAGTAGTTTGAGTAGAATAAGATTGTCTCCTCTTTAAATGTGTGGCAGAATTCCCCTGTGAAGCCATCTGTCCCTGGACTTTTGTTTGTTGGGAGTTTTTTGATTACTGATTCAGTTTCTTTGTTGGTTATCAGCCTGTTCAAGTTTTCTACCTGTTCCTGTTTCCGTTTTGGTAGTTTATATATTTCCAGGAACTTATCCATTTCTTCCAGGTTGTCCAATTTTTTGGCATATAGTTTTTCAGAATATTCTCTTATAGTTGTTTGAATTTCTGTAGTGTTGGTTGTTATATTTCCTTTCTTATTTGTGATTTTATTTGTTTTGAACCTTTCTGTCTTAATTTTGATTGCTTGGCTAGAGGTTTATCAATTTTAAACTTTTTTTTCCATTCCTCGTTTCCCTGATCTGTTCTATTTTTGTTTTGGTTTTAAGTTTCTATATCTTTTATTTCTGCTCTACTCTATTATTTCCTTCTTTCTGCTGGTTTGGGGCTTCATTTGTTATTTTTCTAGCTCCCTTAGGTGTAAGGTTAGCTTGTTTATTTCAGATTTCCTTGCTTCTTGACGTAGACCTGTATTGCTATATACCTCTCTCTTAGCACTGCTTTTACTGCATCCCAAAGGTTTGGGACCATTTTTTTTTCATTTTCATTTGTTTCCATGTGCTTTTTAAAAAAATTTATTTGATTTCCTAATTGATCTGTTCATTTTTTAGTAGCATGTTATTAAACCTCCATATATTTGTGGTCTTTACCGATTTTTTTTCTTATGGTCGACTTCTACATTTATAGAGGTTTGCTCAGAAAATATACATAGTATGATTTTGATATTGAATTTATTTAGGTTTGTTTTATGGGCTAATATGAGACTAATTCTAGAGAATGTTCCATGTAGACTTGAAAAGAATATGTATTCTGCTGTTTTAGGATGGAATGTTCTGTATCCTCTCTTAAATCCACTGATACAGTGTCTCATTCAAAGGAACTGTTTCCTCACTGACTTTCTGCTTAGATGATCTGTCCATTGATATGAGGTTTTTAAGTTCCCTACTATTAAGGTATTATTATCAATTAGTTCTTTATTTTTGCTATTAACAGTTTTGTGTATTTAGGTGTTCCTTTGTCAGGAGCATAAATATTTACAATAGTTATATCTTCTTTTTGAATTGTCCCTTTTATTATATAGTGTCTTTTGTTTCTTGTTACACTCTTTGTTTTAAAGTCTACCTTTTCTAACATTATAAAAGCCGTCTATGAAAAGCCCACAGCTAATATCATCCTCAATGGAGAAAAACTGAGAGCTTTCCCCCTGAGATCAGGAACACGACAGGGATGTCCACTCTCACCACTGTTGTTTCACATAGTGCTGGAAGTCCTAGCATCAGCAATCAGACAACAAAAGGAAATAAAAGGCATCAGAATCAGCAAAGAAGAAGTCAAACTTTCACTTTTCGCAGATGACATGATAATCTACATGGAAAACCGATCGACTCCACCAGAAGCCTACGAGAACTGACCCAAGAATTCAGCAAAGTCGCAGGGTACAAAATCAACGTACAGAAATCGGTTGCATTTTTATACACCAATAATGAAGCAACAGACAGAGAAATCAAGAAACTAATCCCATTCACAATTGCACGAAAAACCATAAAATACCTAGGAATAAACCTAACCAAAGACGTAAAAGACCTGTACGATGAAAACTATAGAAAGTTTATGAAGGAAATTGAAGAAGACACAAAGAAATGGAAAAGCATTCCATGCTCATGGATTGGAAGAATAAACATTGTTAAAATGTCATTATTACCCAAAGCAATCTACACATTCAATGCCATACCAATTCAAATTGCACCAGCATTCTTCTCAAAGCTGGAACCAACTATCCTAAAATTCGTATGGAACCACAAAAAACCCCGAATAGCCAATGTAATACTGAAGAAGAA
>JAQQST010000973.1:0-13909 GCA_028646485.1 Cryptoprocta ferox | reverse complement strand
TCCAGTTCTCCCAGCACCATTTGCTAAAGAGACTGCTTTTTCCATTGGATATTCGAAGATTAGTTGGCCATACATGTGTGGGTCCGTTTCTGGGTTCGCTATTCTATTCCATTGGTCTGTGTGTCTGTTTTTGTGCCAATACCACCCTGTCATGATGATTACAGCTTTGTAGTAGAGGCTAAAGTCCAGGATTGTGATGTCTCCCGCTTTGGTTTCCTTTTTCAACATTACTTTGGCTATTCAGAGTCTTTTGTGGTTCCATACAAATTTTGGGATTGATTGTTCTAGCTTTGAGAAGAATGCTGGTGCAGTTTTGATTGGAAATGCATTGAATGTGTAGATTGCTTTGCGTAGTATTGACATTTTAACTATATTTATCCTTCCCAATCCATGAGCATGGAATGTTCTTCCATTGCTTTGTGTCTTCTTCAGTTTCCTTCATAAGTTTCCTATAATTTTCAGCATACAGATCTTTTACATCTTTGGTTAGGTTTATTCCAAGTATTTTATGGTTTTTGGTACAATTGTGAATTGGATCAGTTTCTTTATTTCTCTTTCTGTTACTTCATTATTAGTGTATTGAAATTCAACTGATTTCTCTACACTGATTTTGTACCCTGTGACTTTGCTGAATTCATGGATCAGTTCTAGCAGACTTTTGGTGGACTCTGTCAGGTTTTCCATGTAGAGTATCATGTCGTCTGTGAAAAGTGAAAGTGTAACTTCATCTTTGCCAATTCTGATGCCTTTTATTTCCTTTGTTGTCAGATTGCTGATGCTAGGACTTCCAACACTATGTTAAACAACAGTGGTGAGAGTGGACATCCCTGTCGTGTTCCTAATCTCAGGAGGAAAGCTCTCTGTTTTTCCTCATTGAGGATATTAGCTGTGGGCTTTTCATAAATGGCTTTTATGATGTTTAAATATGTTCCTTCTATCCCAACTTTCTTGAGGTTTTTATTAAGAAAGGATGCTGTATTTTGTCAGATGCTTTTCTGCATCTATTGACAGGGTCATGTGGTTCTTATCTTTTCCTTTGTTAATGTGATGTATCACATTGATTGATTTGCCAGTATTGAACCAGCCCTGCGGCCCAGTAATGAATCCCACTTGATTATGGTGAATAATTCTTTTTATATGCTTTTGAATTCAATTTGCTAGTATCTTGTTGAGAATTTTTGCATCCATATTCCATCATGGATATTGGGCTGTAGTTCTCTTTTTTCTCTGGGTCTCTGTCCAGTTTGAGAATCAAAGTAATGGTGGCTTCATAGAATGAGTCCAGAAGTTTTCCTTCCATTTTATTTTCTGGAACAGCTTGAGAAGGATAGGTATTAACTCTGTTTTAAATGTCTGGTAGAATTCCCCAGGGAAGCCATCTTGTCCAGGACTCTTATTTGTTGGGGATAACTGATTCAATTTCCTCACTAGTTATGGGTCTGCTCAGATTTTCTATTTCTTCCCATTTGAGTTTTGTTAGTGTGTAGGTGTTTAAAAATTTGTCCATTTCTTCCAGTCTGTCCAGTTTATTGGCATATAATTTTTCACGGTATTCCCGAGGGATTGGTTGTAATAAATCCATTTTCATCCGTGATTTTGTCTATTTGGGTCCTCTCTCTTTTCTTTTTGAGAAGCCTGGCTAGAGGCTTATCAATTTTGTTTAGTTTTTCAAAAAACTAACTCTTGGTTTCTTTGATCTGTTCTACTGTTTTTTTGGTTTCTACATTGTTTATTTCTATCCTGATCTTTACTCTTTCTCTCCTTCTGCTGGGTTTGGGTTGTCTTTGCTGTTCTGCTTCTTTAGGTATGCTGTTAGATTTTGTATTTGGCCTTTTTCTAATTTCTTGAGATAGGCGTGGATTGCAATGTATTTCCTCTTAGGACTGCCTTTGCTGCATCCCAAAGGGTTTGGATTGTTGTATTTTCATTTTCATTTGTTTCCATATACTTTTTCTTTTCCTCTCTAAATGCCTGGTTGACCCATTCATTCTTGAGTATGGTGTTCTTTAACCTCCATGCTTTTGGAGGTTTTCCAGGATTTTTCTGTGGTTGATTTCAGGTTTCATTGCATTGTGATCTGAAAGTATGCATGGTATAATCTCAATTCTTTTATATTTATTGTGGGTTGCTTTGTGACCCAGTATGTGATCTATCTTGGAGAACGTACCATTTTCACTCAAGAAGAAAGTGAATTCCACTGCTTTGGGATATAGAGTTCTAAATATATCTATCAACTCCATCTGTTCCAGTGTGTTGTTCAGGGCCATTGTTTCTTTAGTGATTCTGTGTCTAGTTGATCTATCCATTGCTGTAAGTAGAGTATTAAAGTCCCCTGCAATTAGCACATTCTTATCAATAAGATTGCTTATGTTTGTGATTAATTGTTTTATAAATTTGGGTGCCTCTGAATTCGGTGCATAGACATTTATAATTGTTAGCTCTTCCTGATGGATAGACCCTGTAATTATTTATTATATAATGCCCTTCATCTCTTGTTACAACTTTTACTTTAAAGTCTAGTTTGTCTGATATAAGTATGGCTACTCCAGCTTTCTTTTGGCTCCCAGCAGCATGATAGATAGTCCTCCATCCCATCACTTTCAATCTGAAAGTTTCCTCAAGTCTAAAATAAGTCTCTTCTAGACAGTAAATAGATGGATCTTGTTTTTGTTATCCATTCTGATACCCTGTGTCTTTTGGTTGGAGCATTTAACCCATTTACATTCAGTATTATTATTGAAAAAATATGGGTTTAAAGTCATTGTCATTGTGTTATCTGTAGGTTTCATGCTTGTAGTCATGTCTCTGGTACTTTTTGTTCCTTGCAACATTTCCCTCATAGAGTTCCCCTTAGGATCTCTTGTAGGGCTGGTTTAATGGTAATGGATTCCTTCATGTTTTGTTTGTTTGGGAAAACCTTTCTCTCTCCTTCTATTCTGAATGACAGGCTTGCTGGATAAAGGATTCTTGGCTGCATATTTTTCCTGTTCATCACATTGAAGATTTACCGCCATTCCTTTCTGACCTGCCAAGTTTCAGTAGATAGGTCTGCTACTACCCTGATGTGTCCACCTTTCTATGTTAATGCCCGTTTTTCCCTAGCTGCTTTCAGAATTCTCTCTTTATCCTTGTATTTTGCCAGTTTCACTATGATATGTCGTATAGAAGATCAATTCAAGTTATGTCTGAGGGGAGTTCTCTGTGCCTCTTGGATTTCAATGTCTGTTTCCTTCCCCAGACTGGGGAAGTTCTCAACTATGATTTGTTCAAGTACACCTTCAGCCCCTTTCTGTCTCTCTTCTTCTTCTAGAATTCCTATGATATGCATATTGTTCCATTTGATTACATCATTTAGTTCTCTAATTCCCCCTTCATATTCTTGGACTTTTTTCCCTCTCTTTTTTTCAGCTATCTCTTTTCCCATAACTTTATATTCCAATTCACTTATTCTCACCTCTGCTTCTTCAGTCCACATTGTAGCCACCTCCATTTAATTTTGCACCTCATTTATAACATTTTTTAATTCATTCTATTTTTAAGATCCTTGATCTCTGCAGCAGTAGAGTCTCTGCTGTCTTCTATGCTTTTTCAAGCCCAGTGATTTTTTTTAATTTTTTTAATGTTTTACTTATTTTTGATACACAGAGAGACAGAGCATGAGAAGAGGAGGGGCAGAGAGAGAGGGAGACACAGAATCCAAAGCAGGCTCCAGGCTCTGAGCTGTCAGCACAGAGCCCAACGCAGGGCTTGAACCCACGAATGTGAGATCATGACCTGAGCCAAAGTCGGAAACTTAACCGACTGAGCCACCCAGACACCCCACAAGCCCAGTGATTAATTTTGTGACTACTATTCTAAATTCTTGTTCAATTATGTTGCTTATATCTGTTTTTATCAATTCTTTAGCTGTCACTTCTTCCTGGAATTTCTTTTGAGGAGAATTCTCTTGTTTCATAATTTTGGGTAGTTTTCTGTCCCTTATGAGTTTTAAAAGCTTGTTATGTGCTCTGCTTCTGCGAGCACTTCTGTATTAAAGGGGAGTCATACACTGTCCAGGGCCTGGCCGTTCAGGAGGTGTTGTTTGGAGAGTGTTACTTGCTCTCTGTTATTGTGACTATGGTTATTTTATTTCCTTATTCGTAGTGATGTTTTGGACCCTCCACCAGGTGTGCTTTGATTTGTTCCTTGACTTAGCCTTATGGGCCTTTAGGTTTTCCCAGTTTCTCTCTGGTAGGCTGTCTCTTTTCCTCCCAGACTCTTGGGGTTCAAAGTCCTTTGGCTTCGGCCCTTCTTTGAGAGATGCAGGAAGTATGGATCCTTCTATTTCTCCACCATGTCATCCCCTCCCCTCTCAACTAATGATGAATTTTAAAGGGGACTTTACTTTTTCAGAGTGTCAATTACTGTTCTTAAATGTAAATTATAATACCCTAGCATATTGTAGAGATAACGAAGTTGTAGAAATATGATGCTTATCTTGATGACTTATAATGGATCATTTGTTTTGCAAATGGTGAAACTTTTTTTCTCAAGTAACTGTAAAATCTGATCTTGTCCCTCTTATTTCATAGTGGGTTCCAGTCCTACAGGAGTTCAGCAACAAGGGCACACTCTGGGGCTTTGTGCCATTTGTGCATGAACAACGACCAACAGAAATACCAATTCCCATTACCCTTCATATTGGAGACTACAACATGGATGGCTATCCAGATGCTCTTGCCATACTGAAGAATACATCTGGAAGGTATGGAAATTAAGTGAGAAATATTTGTAAAAATATGTGCACTTTGATACTTTGTTAACTGAATAGCACCTAAACATGGTAGAGTGCCTTACATAAGGAACATGTTGAGCTTAGTTCCTATTTCTTTACACTATACCTGAATCACCAATTGCTTAGAATACCTGTCGTTTTCCATAGGTTTATTTTCTATGGAACAGAGATGAACATCTAATCTAAAATACAAACCCCATTTTTGATTCAACAAAACTTTATTATTGAAAGGCCCAAAATTTTTTCTTTTAATGACTGCAATTTAATATTCAATTCATGAAATATTAACTGAGCCTCATTTATATGCAGTTACACATGATCCTTACAGTCAGGAAGCTTCCATTCTGGAGGTAGAGACAGGCTTCTAAGCAAAAAATTGCAGTGCAATGTATTACATTCAATAATGGAGGCATATACAAAGGACAGAATGATTAGTACTCTTTATTTTTTGTTTTTTTCCCCTGGAAATTGTTGAATTTTTTTGTTTTATTTCTGTATTTGAGTATATTTGACACACAATGGTAATTTCAGGTGTACAACATAGTGATTCGACAAGTTTATACCTTATGTTATGCTCACAGGTATAGCTACCACCTGTCACAAGATAACACTCTTATAACACCACTGACTGTATTCCTTATGCTGTGCCTTTTATTCCCATGACTTTTTCATTCCATAACTAGAAGCCTTTATCTCCCAGACCCCTTCACTCAGAAGTCCAAAACAGTTTTAAGAACAGATGACCCAGTTACATTTCGAGACTGAAAATCATTGGTTAAGAGCTGAGCCTAGGCTTCAATCTCAGTCCAAGCCACTTACCACCTGTGTGACCTTGGGTGGATTACCTAAATGCCTCAAATATAAAATAAGAGTAGTAATTGTATCTGTGTCTTGCAGTTGTAGTGAAGATTAAATGAGATAAAATAAATGATGCAATTAGTAAACACCTAGCACATGCAGACTTTCAGTGGATGTTACCTTACTGTTGCTTGTTTATAATTGCAATGAAAATTCAAACGTGATTATAAACATAATGTATATTTATTACATTATCAGTGACTTTAAGTGCTGCAGCTCCTTTTTTTTTCCTTAAGAAGAGGTACCAGTAGGTAAACCAATATAATTAAATTTATAATTAGCCTGCATCTTTGCAGATTCTATAAATGTGAACCTTCCTAAGTTTTAATACTTCATTGTCTTCTTCCTATCACAATTAATTCTATTTCTTGGCCTTTAGTGTTTATTATCTCCTACATCATATCTATCCATAATTTTTCCTCTGCACGTTAATTCATTTGTTGACTCTGGAATTAGTGATAATTCAGCTTCTCATTTTCTACTATGTTTATGATACAATACAACTTCCCTGGAAAAAAATCAGATTTATTGTTGCTTTCAGCACGAAACAATGTCATCTAGAGATCTGATTCTTTGAGAAACATATATTATTAATGAATGTCCCTAAATATTTATAGACAGCTATGGAGAGTCTGTACTTAAACTTTCTAAGAATTTGATCTGAAATTATAATTGCTCTAAGTTATGTTACAGAATTTTCTGGTCATGATTATAATGCTTCATAATGTAGGGTATGTACACTCAGAACCTATGTGTATGAAGCAAATTTAATGTAACCAAATGAAATCTCTGAACTCAATGTGATTATTATTCCTTTTAAAGGTATAGTGGCACATAAAAACAAAGAAATGTAAAATTGCTTTATTCTGGATATTAATCCTATTGAAAAGAATAAGAAATTCCATCAAAATTCATTAAGTCTGTGATTATTCATCCTTAGAAGGATATCCAAACAATTTTGTTGTTGTTATAGGGTTTTTTTTTTTAATTTTTAAACTAGTGAGTTGTATTTTGTTGTTGTTTTTTTAACCCAATATAGTTAAATACAGTGTTATATTAGTTTCAGGTGTACAATATAGTTCAGCACTTCCATGCAATACCTGGTGCTCATTACAAGTGTTCTCCTTAATTTCCATCACCTATTTCACCCAACCCTCTGGTAACCCTCAGTTTGTCCTCTCTAGTTAAGAGTCTGTTTCTTGGTTTGTCTCTCTCTCTTTTGTTTTCTTTGATCATTAGTTCCGTTTCTTAAATACAACTTATGAGTGAAATCATATGGTATTTGTCTTTCTCTGAGTTATTTCACTTAGCATTATACTCTCTAGCTCCATCCATGTTTTTGCAAATGGCAAGATTTCATTCTTTTATGGTTGAATAATATTTTATTGTGTATATATATTGCTATAAAAGTTTTTATTAATATTTTGTCTTTTAAACCATCAAATATTTAACTTAAGTTCCCTTACCATTCAGAAATAATGGTGGTATCCACAGCTAATTCATCAGGGAACAGTAAAACCTACAGAAAACAGAAGGTAAGAAGCAGTCAGTCATAGATACTTGATGCTTTTATAAAAGCAACTGTTTAAAACTGGGATTTCTTTTTGGTTCTATTAGGATAGATGAGAATCGAAGGATAGATTTTAGTAGGATAGATTTTAGCATCTCATTTTTCATTAAATCACTAAATGAAAAATAGCTCTATCCGTGAAAGGGAGATGTGTGTCTGGGAGAATTCAGCATAATATATTCCTTAGAACAGAAGAAGGACAAAAGGCACATGGGTGGCTCAGTCGATTAAGCATCCAACTCTTGATTTCAGCTCAGGCTGTGATCTCATGGTTTGTGTGATCGAGCCCTTTGTTGGACTCTGTGCTGACAGCATGGAACCTGCTTGGGATTCTCTCTTTCCCTCTCTCTCTGCCTCTCCTTCCTGCTCTCTCTCTCAAAATAAGTAAACAGACTCTTTAAAAAGAAAAGGGGGGGGACGGGGGGAGACATAGTGTGCATGATAATTCTTTCCTGTGTGAATTTACTTTTGTCAAAAAAGCATTTGTAATTTTTAACTGATATCAAGATTACTGTGTTGCTGAGAATTAGGGCAGGGTTGATGGTTCTAATTTGAAGGGTTGCTACCTGGAGAATTCTGTCTCCTTTTATTCTGCAGTTTTTTAAAATGAGATAGAGATTAACTTTGTAGAAAGAATAAAATCCACAGCATGTAATTCATGAAAGAAATTTTGAAACCATGGTTTGTTAACTTGTTTTGTGTTTTTGTTTTTGTTTTCAGAAGATAGTTGTTTAGAATTGTTTTTTATCTTATACAAAAGGCCTAATTTATCATAAGTTAATCTTTAAAATCATGGCACATGAAAATCTTCTCTTTTAATGACATTTTATAGAAGCAGCCTAGAGATCAGTCATTTTACATATATGCCACCACTGACTGATAACCCTGTTTCTTTCCTTGGCTTTCCCATTGCTACTCAGTTTATTCTCATATTCTATGTATAGTCATGTTTTAATTCTCTGAATTTTCATTTTATTGATAGAAGAAAGGAAAACATAAAATGACATTGTTGTGCCAGAGACAGAGGCACTGTTGGGCACCATTTTTGCACTCTGCCCTGACCTTGCTAGTGCACTTGGCTGGCCCTGCCTGGCCCTGCTTACTAAACCCCAGGTTATGCGTGCCCCAGCCTGAAACATCCCCATAGCGCTACCCTGCTAAGCCTTGCAGACAGGCATGCCCCAGCCCAGCACTCCCTTCAGCCCCACCCTCCTAACCCCAACTGGTGTTCTTCCACAGCCTGCCCCCACTAAATCTGACTAGTGGATATGCCCTGGCCTGACTTAACCCCTGGGGCCACCCCACCAAAGTTGGTGAGTAGGTTTGCCTACGTCTACACTTTCACACAGTCCCACCAAACCCAGGCCAAGTGCATAGTCCGTATAGATAATGCCCCTTGAACACCTGACTGGTAGCCAGGGAGACTTGCCTTTCTGGGCCTCATGGGACTAAAACAATGGGAGAGAGAGTTTTTGGCAGGCTGCCATCTCCAGGGCACTGCACAGACAGTAGACTGAAACACACTACTAGTCTTCCTGAAAATACTCCTTCAAGTCTAGAAGTAACTGTTTCTCCTAATACATAGAAACAAGCACAGGGAGTCGAAGCAAATGAGGAAACAGATGAATGGAAAATAAGATAAAACCCAGAAAAACCTTATTAAAATGGAGATAAGTAATTTACCTGATAAATAATTCAAAGCAATATTTACAAAGATGTTCACCAATCTCAGGAGAAGAATGGATGAAAACAAAGAGAACTTCAACAAAGAGATAGAAAAAATATGAGGAAATACCAAACAGAAATCAAAATAGTCAATGAAATAAATAAAAAAGCAAAAATTAAAAATAAGCCTAAAGAAAGAAAAATAGAACTTAAATATAGAAACAAAATATTTCTAATGTGTTTTTTTATAAATTATTTTAATGTTTATTCATTTTTTGAGAGAGAGAGAGAGAGAGACCACAGTGGTAGAGGGATAGAGAGAGAGGGAGACACAGAATCCGAAAGAAGCGGGCTCTAGTCTCAGCTGTCAGCACAGAGCCTGACACAGGGCTCGAACTCACGAACTGCAGGATCATGACCTGAGCCGAAGTTGAACACTTAACCAACTGAGCCACACAGGCACCCCTCTAATAATAAGTGTTTTTTAAAACTAAATATTTCCTATGTACCTTCAGACCACATACTTTGACAATTGGTGCTTTCACTATTCTTTTGTTTGTTTAATTATAAGTTTCTATTAACCTAAGAGTTATTTTTTAAAGTTTTTTTTAAATGTTAACATAAGTGGGAAGTTGTTTTGTATTGTTGCTTTGAGGTTTGGGTCTATATTTTTATTGTTTCTTCTTAAAGTTGCTGCATTGCAAACATAAATGTGTCTTGTGTGATACTTTTTGAAATTTGTTAAGATTTTCTGGTACTTTATAGCCCAATGAATGATTAGTTGAAATATCATTCATGTAAATTATGTTATTTAAATTTTCTATATACTCTTACATATTTTTCTGCACTTTTTAAAGTATGTTAATCCTTCACTAGGATCAACAATCCTAATAATCCTAATTAACAGTTGTCAGTTTCTTAGTTTTTCATTTGAAAAATGCAGTTTCGATTATTAGGTACAGAAGGCTTTCTGCATGTTTTGTCTTCCTCACTTCTTTTAGTAATCCTGAAATACCTGTTTTTCCTTTTAATTTTTTGTACTTTGAATTCTTTTTTGTAATATCAAATTTCTATGCTATTTCTTTTCCTCAGCATTTACCAGCCATATATTTCTATCTCTATTATTTTTCAATTTTTATGTGCCAAAATATCACATAAGGAAAAAATTTACATTTGATAAAATGCAAAACTTTACATGTATAATTGGATGAGTTTGATAACTTTGGATAACCAGTACTCCAATTAAGATAGAAAAACATTTTCATCACCCCAGAAAATTCTCTCATGCTTCCCTTCTGGTTAATCTCCAGCCTCATAGGTAACCAATGTTTTTATTTCCAGCAACATAGATTGGCTTTGCCTGTTCTTGAACTGCAGAACACTGCAGAGAGTAATTAAAGAAGACCTAAGAAAAAAATGGAGAAAGAAAATATTCATGCATCAGAATACTCAATATTGCTATAAAGTCAGTTCTTTCCACCTTGATCTATAGATTGAATTCCAATCAAATTCCGAATAAGCTTTTTGTAGAAATGTATATACTCATTCTAATATTTATGTGAAAAAATTAGATTAGATTAAAAAATTAAAATTAAAAGCTAGATTAGCCAAAATTACCTTGAAGAAAACAACAAAGTTGAAGGACTCATGCTACTTTAAGACTTGCTGTGAAGCTGTAGTAATCAAGACCTTGCATGTTCACATAATGAATACTTACAGAGATCAGTGGACCAGAAAAGAGAGTCCAGAAATAGAGCTATACATGTTATAATAAACTGATTTTCTTTTACATAGATGCCAAGTCAGTTCCTTGAGGAATGTACATGAATGACCAATAAATGTATGAAAAGATTTTCAGCATCATTGGTAATTAGAGAAATAAAATTAAAGCCATTATGATATACTTTTCACACCCATTAGATGGTTGCAGTTTAAACTACTAATAACACTGGGCCACTTGGGTTGCTCAGTCCGTTGAGTATCTGACTCTTAATTTTGGCTCAGGTCATGATTCCAGAGTCATAGGATCAAGCCCCATGTCAGGCTTTGTGCTGTGTGTGGAGCCTGCTTAAGATTCTCTGTCTTTGTCTTCCCCCTCCTCTGCTTGTGGGCACACTCTGTCTCTCTCTCTCTCAAATAAAACCACCAATAATAACACCAAATGATGGTGAGAATATAGAACAACTGAAAGTCTCATATTTTTTGGATAGGAATGCAAAATTGAACATTCATTTTGAAAAACTCTGACAGTTTCTAATGAAGCTAAACACCTATCTTTCATACAACCCAGTTTTCTATTCCGAGGTACTTATGCAAGAGAAATGAAAACTAAAGTTTACAAAAAGACTTACAAAAAATGTTCATGGTATATTTATTTATAATAGCACCAAATTGGAAGCAAATCAAAGGTATATTAACAAGAAAATAGATAAACAATTGATGGTATATTTATACAATTTAAAAATATCCACAATAAAAAAGAATAAATTACTAAAGAAGGATCTTCAGCAACATGGATGAATCTCAAAAATCTTAGGTGAAGTAAAAAAAGGAATATATGATAGGATGTGAATTTTTTTAAACTGAGTATTACTCTTGCTCTTTTAATAGTAGAATTTAATCCATTTAAAGCAGTACAATTTAATGGACAAAATCTAGATTCAAATTCTGACTCTACAGTTTATTAGCTGTGTGATCATGGCAACTACTGACCTGTGTCTTTGTTTTAATATGTGTTACTGAGAATAATAATAGTACCTACTTCATGAGGTTATTGTGAGGAACAAATGAGTTAACATATGCAAAGGACTTAAAACACTGCACGGCATAATGTAAGTTCTTTGTGTAAGTGTCTGTTATTTTAATTATCTAATAAGATTATGTGGTCACACGTTTGGTCTATTCCTGACATTTTATGTTTTGTATTCATTATGTTTTTTTCTTATTTTTCCCCTGTTGGATCTTTTGAATAAATCTTCTTTTATAGTTCCTAACGTGGTTTATATATTACAAATTTTATTTCTGTAGTAGTGGTTACACTTAAATGTTTAGTATATATATTAAATTTTACTTTTAAATGAACTCCTAAAGATACAATGATACTTAAAAGAATTTTTAGCACATGTTCAGTTCACTCATTCCCTACCACACTGACTCTGCATTCAGTGATATCATCACCATTTATTTACTTGTTTTAATATTTGTTGCTATAATTATTTATACTTGTCTACAAAGTTTACTAGTTTCTTTGATCACCATTGAACATGGTGTGCTCCATTCTTTCTTTGATTCATATATTATTTTTCCAGATACATTATCAAATAATTCTATCAGCGAGACTATACAGAGTCTTTCTGACCTTCCGTGTCTGAAAACTTACTTTCCTCTAGCTGGAATGCTAACTTACAAGAGTATAGAATTCTGGGTTTAAAATCATTTTATTTTATATAAATAAACACCATTTATTTAAATGATGTTTCATCACCATTAAATTCTAGTTCTCACTTTTGCTAGTGAAAAGTCTTTGTTAATCTGATTGTTCCTCGTACGTAACGTCTTTATGTTCTAAGATACAGGGTTTGTACTTGATCCATAGTGTTCTGAAAGTTATGAGAATGAGTTAAGTGTCACACCTGCTTCTGTTAAATTTATTTTTTTGTAATATAATTTATTGTCAAATTGGCTAGCATACAGTGTGTAAAGTGTGCTCTTGGGTTTTTGGGGTAGACTCCCATGGTTCATCGCTTACATACAACATCCAGTGCTCATCCCAACAGGTGCCTTCCTCAATGTCCATCACCCATTTTCCCCTCTTCTGCACCCCCCTCAACCCTCAGATTGTTCTCTGTATTTGAGAGTCTCTTTTGGTTTGCCTCCCTCCCTCTCTATCTGTAACTATTTTTTCCCCTTCCCTGTGGCCCTCTGTTAAGTTTCTCAAGATCCACATATGAATGAAAATATATGATATCTGTCTTTTTCTGACTGACGCGTTTCACTTAGCATAATACTTTCCAGTTCCATCCACGTTGCTGCAAATGGCCAGATTTCATTCTTTCTCATTTCTAAGTAGTATTCCATTGTATATATAAATCACATCTTCTTTATCCATTCATCAGTTGATGGACATTTAGGCTCTTTCCATAATTTGGCTGTTGTTGAAAGTGCTGTTCTAAACATTGGGGTACATGTGCCCCTATGCATCAGCACTCCTGTAACCTTTAGATAAATTTCTAGTAGTGCTATTGCTGGGTCATAGGGTAGTTCTATTTTTAACTTTTTGAGGAAGCTCCAGTTTTCTAGAGCAGCTGCACCAGTTTGCATTCCCACCAACAGTACAAGGGGGTTCCCATTCTCCACATCCTCACCAACATTTTTTGTTCCCTGAGTTGTTAATTTTAGCCACTCTGACTGGTGTGAGGTGGTATCTCAGTGTGGTTTTGATTTGTATTTCCCTGATGATGAGTGATGTTGAGTATCTTTTCATGTGTCTGTTGGCCAACTGGATGTCTTCTTTGGAAAATGTCTATTCATGTCTTCTGCCCATTTCTTCACTGAATTATTTGTTTTTTGGGTGTGGAGTTTGGTAAATTCTTTATAGATTTTGGATACTAACCCTTTATCTGATATGTCATTTGAAACTATGTTTTCCCATTCTGTCGGTTGCCTTTTAGTTTTTATTGTTTCTTTTGCTGGGCAGAAGCTTTTTATCTTGATGAGGTCCCAATAGTTCATTTTTGCTTTTAAATCCCTTGCCTTTGGAGATGTGTTGAGCAAGAAATTGGTGCAGCTGAGGTCAAAGAGGTTGTTGGCTGCTTTCTCCTCTAAGGGTGTTAATCGTTTCCTTTCTCACATTTAGGTCTTTCATCCATTTTGAGTTTATTGTTGTGTGTGGTGTAAGAAAGCGGTCTAGTTTCTTTCTTCTCCATGTTGCTGTCCAGTTCTCCCAGCACCATTTGCTAAAGAGACTGCTTTTTCCATTGGATATTCGAAGATTAGTTGGCCATACATGTGTGGGTCCGTTTCTGGGTTCGCTATTCTATTCC
>JAQQST010000972.1:0-13918 GCA_028646485.1 Cryptoprocta ferox | reverse complement strand
GAGCCCTGCTATAGTCGCAGGAGTGTGAGCGCTTGCTGTCTGCTCTGCCCCCCAGGCATGGAAGCCCGCGATGGGTACCGCGCCCTCCAGTGGAATGGGGGATCGGGCGGACTCCCCGAGAATGAAACCACGTTTGCAAGAATCCTGCAGCAGCAAGGCTATGCAACCGGCCTCATAGGTACTCATATCGTTCGGTGAGCAGGAAGGCCAACCTTCAAGAGAACCTGTTTCCCTACAAGACGGAAAAAAATGTCCTGTGTCAGAACGCAAGTTGGGTGCTGGACGCATCTGATCTCTCTTGGGTTTGTCACACTGTTGGAACTTCTGTTATTGACAGGCAATTTTTCATTCACTATCTTGGGAGGTGGCCCTCTTTCCTCCATTCCCAGGCTCTGTTCGGGGCTGGACCGCATGCCGTTGAGCGCTCACCCTGCTCCCTCAGCCCGTGCCAATCAGAAGCACTATCCCGTCTTCCAGAAAACAGACATGACGAGGGCATCTTCCGCAGCCCCTCGGTCACGGGAGGGCTGCGTCCGGTCTGTGTGCAGGGGGCTCCTATTCTGTTCCTCACTAGCTGTTGCACAGACTCCCTGTTCAGGTCAGAGGGGGCTGCGATGGGCTGGAGGGAGGGGTAATCACTGTCCCCTCTGGCTTTTAAAATCTCTGGCTACTTCAGAAATGGAGATGATATAGATTTACTTCTCAGAGTCCTGGAGGCTGAGAAGTCCAAGATGCAGGGGCTGACAGATCCCGTGCGTATCGAGGACCCTCCTCTTGGTTCGCAGAGGACCGGCTTCTCGCCGTGTCCTCACATGCAAGAAGCGGGGAGGGCGAGCCCCCTTCAGTGGGGCGACCTGGTCCCCTCAACACCTGATCCCCTCCCACATTCGCCACCTCCAAATACCATCGGCCTTAAGATCAGGTCTCAAAGTAGGAATCCGGGGGAGGCACAGACGTTCAGACCATAGCGTATCACATCTTTGAGGATATTTTCAAGAAGTTGTCACACATCCACACTCCCACCTTTATTTCTCTTTTCAATCCTAAGAAGTGGAGTGAAGTTTCTTAGCCACTCGAATTGACTAGAACTTTCCATCAGTAACTCATCACCGTTGGGTCAATGTCCCTGATCTCTTAACTGGATACGTAGATTTATTTTGGGTTGACTAGAATTGCAGACCTGTGTATCTATTTCTTCTGTGAATCTTTATTCTTCTGCTGCACACGCGCCATCTATATTTCAAGATCTGTTATTCTCTATATAATATATATATATATAAAATATATATAATAATAATATATATTCACGCTCCGAATGCTAGAGACTGAGCACCTTCCTCTACACTGTTTGTCTCCACCATCCTCACCCCGTTCAAATGTTTTTTCTTCCTTAAATAATAGCAGGGGAATAAAGGAAGATCCGGGCTTAGAGTTGAAACCAATTCCTACAGTTTCTGAATACCCTTTTTGAGTCATGGGAGGGAGGAGCAAGACAGGGACCTGGTGTACCCTGTGCACCTGGAAATTATGGCAAATAGGATGTTGGAGGCTTTTCTAACCTAGTTTGTAGCTAAATTTAAGGTGGTTGAGGGTCTGGAGTACATGAAATAGAAAGTGCCCATAGATGGGCGTCCAGGTGGCTCAGTCGGTTAAGCATCCGACTTTGGCTCAGGTCATGATCTCCCTGTTCGTGGGTTCGAGCCCTGTGTTGGGCTCTGTGCTGACAGCTCAGAGCCTGAAACCTGCTTCAGATTCTGTGTCTCCGCCTCTGATTTCAGCTCAGGTCAAGATCTCACCGTTCATGGGTTCGAGCCCCGCGTCGGGCTCTGCGCTGACAGCTCGGAGCCTGGAGCTGCTTCGGATTCTGTGTCTCCCTCTCCCTCTGCCCCTCCCCCACTCATGCTCTGTTTCTGTCTCTCAAAAATGAATAAATGTTAAAACAATTTTTAAATGTCCAGAGAGAACCCAATTCTTGCATATCCTGCTGGTATTTGATATCCAGGCTTCCTCTTGTTCCATCTCAATGATACTGTGTCAAAGATATTGCCTCTGGGAAAGAGTCTATTATAAGCATTTCTTGCCTACTAGTGAGTGGAATGAGACGGTAACTTCTACTCGGTCATAAGGTTATGGAGGAACCAACTCTTGTTATCAAGTGGCTGTCTTTTAAGTAAGAAATATTGGTAAGCAATATTCTGTGAGTTATTTAATAATTGCAGAATAGTCTACGGTGGCAAACTTATCATTCCTAACAGTCCAGAAAATCTTAAACGTTTAATCTCTTGATAACTGTTATGGATATTTGCAACGTTCAGTTGTATTTGCAAAGCGTAATGCACCCATTTAAAAATACACCAACATC
Source organism: Cryptoprocta ferox (assembly GCA_028646485.1). NCBI lineage: Eukaryota > Metazoa > Chordata > Mammalia > Carnivora > Eupleridae > Cryptoprocta > Cryptoprocta ferox. Next base: position 11,556 of record JAQQST010000972.1, on the reverse strand, counting down.
CAACGAATTCGTTTCATCCCTTCCTATTTCGAATTTCTATTATGTTTCTTTTTAAAAAATTTTTTTTGTTTATTTTTGAGGAAGAGAGAGAGAGCATGAGCGGGGGAGGGGCAGAGAGAGAGAGAGGGAGACACAAAACCCGAAGCAGCTCCAGGCTCCGAGCTGTCAGCACAGAGCCCGACGCGGGGCTCGAACTCACAAACCGTGAGATCATGACCTGAGCCGAAGTCGGACACTCAACCGACTGAGCCCCCCGGGTGCCCCTGTTACGTTCCTTCTCTCCTTCAAGTTTTGCCGGTCGCATACTGTCTCTTTCATCAGAACGTCCAAATTCCTGGAAAGGTGCTTCGTGTGAGACAGAGCACGTCACATGAGTGCTCTTGTCTTGTGTCCCGCTCTCACTTTCAGGAAAATGGCACCAGGGCGTAAATTGCGAATCCCGCACCGACCACTGCCACCACCCACTGAACCACGGATTTGACTATTTCTATGGCATGCCGTTCACGCTCGTAAATGACTGTGACCCGGGCAGGCCCCCGGAAGTCGACGCCAGCACGAGAGCGAGGCTGTGGCGTTACACCCAGGCGGCGGCATTGGGAGCGCTGACCGTGGCTCTCGGCAGCATTTGCGGGTTAATCTCCGTGTCCCGGAGAGCAGTTCTGGGCGTCGCCAGCCTCGTCTTCCTCTTCTTTGTCTCCTGGTACGCGAGCTTCGGGTTCGTCCGTCGTTGGAACTGTCTCCTGATGAGGAACCATGAAGTCACAGAGCAGCCCATGGTTTTGGAAAGGACAGCGCAGCTCATGCTACAAGAGGCAGTGTCCTATATTGTAAGGTAATAAAACCATCACCTTCAATTTTATTTTTTTTAAGTTGATCTATATGTTTTGAGAGAGGAAGGGAGAGACGGAGAGAAGCCCAAGCAGGCTCCGCACTGTTAGTGCTGAGCCCCACATGGGGCTCGAACCCATGAACCATGAGACCCTGACCTGAGCTGAAATCAGGCGTCGGACGCTTACCTGATGTAGCCACCTAGTCGGTCCAAAAACATCACATTTTAAAGAGGAGGTGACTTCTCAGAGCACCCGAGTCTCTATCATCTTTGGGGTTTCCTCAACCAGCCTCCACGGCGAGGTGGTTTTCAGGGGCTCAGGTGGACCAAACAGTGTCGAAACAAGGCACCATATTGTATCTGAAGGGTGTTTTTCTGCTTTCAGAAATAAGCACAGGCCATTCCTCCTCTTTGTGTCCTTGCTCCATGTGCACCTCCCCCTGGTCACCACAGAACAGTTTCTCGGGAAAAGCCAGCATGGCTTATACGGCGACAACGTCGAGGAGATGGATTGGCTGGTAGGTAAGTCAATGCGCAAGTGAGCCTCATTCACTCTCGGAGTCGCTGCTCAAGTCTGGTAACAGAAGGGCCACCTCACTGTTAACCAGGTTGCAATAAAATATAGCGGGGCGCCCGGGGGGCTCAGTCGGTTAAGCGTCCGGCTTCTGCTCAGGTCATGATCTCATGGATGGTGATTTCGAGCCCCGCGTCGGGCTCTGTGCTGACAGCTCGGAGCCTGCAGCCTGCTTCGGACTCTGTGTCTCCCTCTCTCCCTCTGCCCCTCCGCTACTATGCTGTGTCTCTCTCCATCTCCCGAAAATAAATAAATGTTGAAAAAAAATTTTTTAAAGAATAACAAAAAAGGCAAAGAATAGGGAGAAACTTCCTTATCATTCACATGCGCCTTCAGCCCTTCTGATTCCTCAGTCTACTTCTGCACAAAATCATCTTTCTACGAAGCACGTTATTTAAAGGCATCATGAGACATTACAGAAAGGAAAGCAAGAACGTATGGTTCAAGACAACAGACCAACACAGCTTTCCTCCCGTGGCCTCGACAAAGCCTGGACCGATCCAACGAGATCGTAGATTGTATTTGCCTTCACCTTGGAGCGTAGCTGCTACACAGTGTCAAGTGTATAGAGATTCTTAGAAAGACGTAGACATCTAAATCCTTGCAGATCTGAGGGATGTCCTGGGAGAAACATAGGGACGTGGTAGACCAAGTTAAGAGGCAGACAACCCCAAAATGGGAGGGTGGATTACATACTGTTTTAAAAACCTGCATTTCCAAGTGCACTAAAATCTTTACTTTCAGTGCTTTCGATGTGCGTTTGGTCTCCGTGGATAAAGCGTGCTTTCGATTTGCATTTGGGTTCATGCGCTTGGTTTATACATGGCTCTGCCCTCCTGAGCCTTGGGCCTCCTGTGCCAACATCCACAGATAGATGCTCACAGGTCTGGCTTCTGCCTGTCCCAACAGGGGTCTCCCATCAAACCTTTTCTCGCCAGGTTCCCACCCCCATGTACTCATCGTGGAGCCACGTATGCACGCCAACCATGCAGGTTCATAATGCTCTATGGCGTTGGGCGTTTATTATGTTTTATGCATCGGTGATACCTTTGTAAGCGGGATTCTGAATCCTGGGGCATCAGAAAAATGAGATAGGCAATGACACTTGGCGATAACATGCATAATGGCGGTCTCTGGTGACTGCAGAATCCACTTTGGAGAATTCCTAGCAAGAAAGGGGAACTTTGGGTTGAATTCACTGATGCTGGATTACTGGCCCTCTCCTGAGATGTTCCGTTTTTCCTAAAGGTGAAATCCTTCAGGCCATCGAAGAAAACGGTTTGAAAAACATGACATTCGTGTATTTCACCTCTGATCACGGAGGACATTTGGAGGCAAGAGATGAACACGGACAGCTGGGGGGATGGAATGGAATATTCAAAGGTGAGAAAAGGCAGATACATGGTCCACCAAATACTCCTAGCAGTGGAGATGGGAGGTCAGGCAGAAGGGGAAAAGAGTGTGTGTTTGCTTGCTTGCTTTTCTTTCTTTCTTTCTTTTCTTTCTTTCTTTCTTTCTTTCTTTATGTTTTTAATGTTTTATTTATTTTTGAGAGAGAGAGAGAGACAGACAGTGTGAGCAGGGGAGGGTCAGAGAGAGAGGGAGACACAGAATACAAAGCAGGTTCCAGGCTCTGAGCTGTCAGCACAGAGCCCGACCTGGGGCTCGATCCCACGAACCGTGAGATCATGACCTGAGCTGAAGTCAGATGCTCAACCGACTGAGTCCCCCAGGTGCCCCTCTTATTTTCTTTCTTCCTTTCTTTCTTCCTTTCTTTCTTCCTTTCTTTCTTTCTTTCTTTCTTTCTTTCTTTCTTTCTTTCTTCCATTTATTTTTATTTTAGAGAGAGTGAGAGAGAGAGAAAGAGTGTGAGTAGGGGAGGGGCAGAGGGAGAGAGAATCCGAAGCAGGCTCCACTCAGCACAGAGCCCAACACGGGGCTCGATCCCACAGCCCTGGGATCATGACCTGAGCCGAAATCAAGACTCAGATGCTGAATCAACTGAGCCCACCAGGCGCCCCAAGAATGTGTGCTTTCACAGGGGGTTTCTTGAGTAGCAGCTATTCACCAAATTCTACCAGAGGCCAATAAGGAGAAAAAAAAGACACCTGACCTTCCCATAAAGACTTTACCTTTTAGTAGAAGAGAGAGATGCACAAATAAATGATTAAGATAAAATAAATGCCATCCTAAATAAAAGATAGCACCATAAGTGTAACCCTAAGTATATGGGTCCTTGTATTTAACTATATTATGCGATACTTAGCACATCATAACTTTTATACTGTCATTTTTTAAAGTCTTACACAGTCGCTCCACATGATTTATGAATTCTCCTGGTCGCTAAAATTTATCTGTAGCCCCAAAATCAATACTTATGATGCCTTTGCAGTCTTGAAAAGAAATAAAACTATTCGTCACCTGACACGCACATTCCCAGCTAAGGTTGGATGAGGCGACCCTGTGCCTATATTTTGTCTCTCCGACTATGAACACGGGTCTCTTTCGTGGCCACGTTTTTGTGGTTTTGTTTGCTTTTTGTTGGTGACTTTGCTGCTTGAAGTGGCTCCTGACCGTAGCGCCAAAGGCTGTCCCCTGTGTCCAGGGGCAACAAGCCTGCAATGTGCCTCATGGAGAAAACCAGTGTGTTCGATCCGTTTTGTGCAGACACGCGTTCTAACGCTGTTGGCTGTGAGTCACAGTATCTACTCAGTAAGGTAGAACAAGCACACTCAGAAATACACCAATTGGCTGATGAAAACATAGAGACCAAAGTCTCCCTGGAACCGAGCCAGGAGCTGGGGTTCAGTCTCGGCTTACTGGGTGTTTTTGGTGACTCTGTAGAACATCACTCCAGGGAAAAATGACGGTTGACCGTCGATGATGCTATCCATTGGTAGTGGATTTTTCCTCTGGTCCTCCATATACATGCACAAGATGTCACAGGTCCACTTATGGTGGATTCTGACCGTTCCCAGTAGTATGTTCTACAAACAGCTGAAACCTTGAATTCCAACTGTGGGACCCGGAAGAGAACACCCAGCAATCCACTCCCACCATTCAGACCAGAGACCAGATACATAGGACCGAAGCTGCTGATTTTCAGTAACTCCTAACACAGCGACAGAAAATGAAGGGAAGCGCATTCTAATTTGAACTGTAGCAAAGTACTTTATTTAGCGCGATTCTGAACACATCTTTCCCTGCTTGAGACTCTCCTTCTGTAACACAGGATTGCTGTAACTCCCATATCCAGAGTTTCTAGGCAATGCAAGCATGTGGCTTAATGCTCAGTATTTTATGCGCTTCCCCAGGAGCCAACCTGGGTTCCAACCACTGCCAGGCGGCCTAGAAATGAAGAAGAACCAGGAAAGGGGTAAAGGAGCAGGTGGAACGGTATGGTGAGCAGGTGCCAGGGGAGGAGAGGTGGGGGAGGGGCGGTGGCCGCAGACCCAATTCCTAGTCCTTCCAGAAAGAAAAAGGACGGAGGAAGATGGGGGTCACCAGCCGTGAAAGGTGTGAAATTCCAGTACCGTCCTGTCTCTGAAGCTGCGCACTGCACACCCATTTGCTCTAGCCCTCGCAAGCGCCCCCTGAGTTGCAAGGGGAGACCATACACACTCCACCTGCCCGTGGGGGAGTGACGAGGTTCTGAATTATTGCCACAACCATTTCTGGGAAATGCAGGCTGCCACGGTGTGTGTTTACGGGCGTGCGTGCCCAAGTAAACAGGTGTGCCCACATGTGTGTGTGTGTGTGGATGACACCATTTGGTGGACAACCCTAATGGCACTTCCTTACAGGTGGAAAAGGGATGGGGGGCTGGGAAGGCGGCATCCGTGTCCCTGGGATCTTCCGATGGCCTGGGGTGCTGCCGGCCGGCCGAGTGATCCACGAGCCCACCAGCCTGATGGATGTCTTCCCCACTGTGGTCGAGCTGGGGGGCGGCCATGTGCCCCAGGACAGGTACATGTACAAGGTGACCCTCTGCTCCCCAGTTCCTGACAGCCGTCCGTTCACTACTTCACACACAGGGGAGATAACAGATCACAACGTGAGAACATTTAAAACGTTGTAGGGGGTGGCCTATCAGCATAAAATAACCGTACTCAGTAAAACATGGTGGAATACACGATTGGGTCCATTGACTGGTTTTGATGTTTGAGTAAAGTTTGATTACTCAGCATACAGTCAGTTAAGATTAAAGTACGAGAAGTCGGTCCGTTGAAGAACATCCCCCTATGATTTCCTGAAAATGCAGGCTTGCCCAAATGTGGATGCGACTGTGACAGCATGCTTTCAAAATGATTTGTCACCTCAATATCTGCACATTACCAAAGGCGCATGCTAATACCTGGTAAAAACAAAGAAGTAAATATTAAAAAACTTTTTAACATTTATTCATTTTTGAGAGTGAGACAGAGCGCTAGTGGGAAGGGGCCGAGAGAGAGGGAGACAGAATCCGAATCAGGCTTCAGGCTCTGAGCTGTCAGCACAGAGCCAGACCTGGGGCTCGAACTCACAAACAGCGAGATCATGACCTGAGCTAAAGTCAGACGCTTAACCGACTGAGCCACCCAGGTGCCCCAAGAAGTAAATATTTTCCTAATTTTTTTTTACTCCACTGAAGATGACAAATAAATATTTCTGAATAAAAGAGACAAAACCGATAGTATATGTGTAGGTATGTGTATGTATGTTTATAAAATAAGACCTTGATTTTTAAGGAACTGGCTTATGCAATCGTGGAGGCTGCTAAAGTGAAATCCTCATGTCAGGCCAACAGGCTGGAAACGCAGCCAGAATTTTCCGTGTCAGAGTCTTGAGGCAGAATTCCATCTTCTCTGGGAAACCTCAGTCTTTGCTCTTGTCAACATTCAACTGATTGGGTGAGGCCCACCCTCATTCGCAAGGGTGCTCTGCTTTGCTCAGAGTCCACTGACTGTGGATGTTAACCATATCTAAAGAAAAAAAATAAAACCGCTTTCATGGTAACCCTTAGACGGGTGTCTCACCAAATCACCGGGCACCATAACCCAGCCACGTAGACTCAGAAGATGGAACCGTCACAACCAGGGTACAGTTAAAATAAAAGGAAAAATAACTACATTTCTATATTCAGTTCAGATTAAGGACTTTTTAAAAATATAAGTTGTTTGTAAGGAAGACTCTTCAGGTCACGTGGCCATTACTGGCTTCCCTATCCAGCTCCTATAGACATGTGACAACATGTCTTGGAGTCTGTTATGATTTTAAATCATATGTTATGATTTTGCAGTGTTAACACTCAAACCAGGGGCCTGGGCAGTCCAGCCAGAATTTAAGATGACTGCGTTAACATATGAGGTGGGAATGGTGTGTGTGCCTGAGTGCATGCTACATGACAAATGACCCCACAACTTAGTGGCTTTGTGTCTAAAAACGGCATGCATCTTGCTCAGCAAACGTCCAATCTGCACGATATTGGGGAGACAGCTCATCTCTGCTCCTCTTGGCCTCGGCGGGGACCCCTGCAAGCTTGGAGTCTCACTTCCAGATGCAACACGGCATGAACAACCTTGGTCTGATTCCTTCCTGTGTCTCTCACTGAATCAGGGTGATCGATGGCCGTAGCCTGGTGCCCTTGTTGCAAGGGACTGCTGAGCACTCGGAACACGAGTTCCTGTTTCATTACTGTGGGAAGTACCTCCACGCGGCACGCTGGCATGAGAAAGACAGTGAGTACCTGCCCTTCTCTTGTGGCGGGAGGGGCTTGCATTAGTCAGGGTTCTCCTGAGAAACAGAACCAAGAGTGTGTAGGATGGATGGATGGGTGCATGGATGGATGGAGGATAGATGGGTGGATAGACAGATGGAGGGAAGGGTAGACAGATGATAGATGATGGACAGATGATAGGATACATTGATTAATAGTTAATGAGATGGATGATAGGTAGATAGTGGATGGATGATAGAGATAGAAGATAAAGACAGATGAATGAAGATAGATGGATGAATGGACGGATGAATGGATGGATGGATATAGAGTAGATGGATGGATGGACAGATGGATGGATGGATGGATGGGTGGATGGATGGATATAGAGTAGATGGATGGATGGACAGATGGAAAGGTGGATGCATGGATGGAGGATGGATGGGTGGCTGGACAGATGGATGGAAGGGTAGACAGCTGATTGGATGTATGATAGGATAGACTGATTAATAGCTAATGACATAGATGGAGGATAGGTAGATAGTAGATGGATGATAGAGATAGAAGATGAAGACAGATGTAGATGGACGGATGGATGGATAGATGGATATACAGTAGATGGATGGATGGGTGGATGGATGATGGATGGATGGATTTGTAGATTAATGACAGCTGATAGATGCATGGTTAGATGACAGATGATGGACGGATGATAGGATAGATTGACTGATAGATACTGAGACAGATGGATGATAGGTAGATAGTGGATGGATGGATGGATAGAAACAGAGATATTTTAAAGAACTGTCTCATGTGGCCATGGCGACTGGGAGGTCTGAAATCTTCAGGGTCGGCCAGCAGCCTGGTGTGGAGGCTGCCATCTTGAGCCCAAAGGTTGGAAACTCAGACAGAATTTCCATGTTCTCTGGAGGCAGAATTCCTTCCTCTTTAGGGGCCCTCTGTCTGCTTTCTGCTATGTCCTTCTACTGATTGGGTGAGGCCCACCCACCCTGTGAAGGGTGGGTGACATGTAGGCTAGTGTTTGACCACGTGTCTGGGCACCACAGCCTGGCAACGATGACGCATGAAATTCACCATACATGCCGTGAGTCGTTCCTTTTTACCCTTGATCTCACCCCCAAACACACACAACGATTTGACATCTTTTCAAACTTACAAGAGGGGCCTGGTGTTTCTTCTGTCCTCTTTCCATTTGAATGGGGTGTCGAGGATTTCCCCAGTGCTGGCTCTTGCGTCAGCCAGCGGGTTCGCCCTGCCCTCACCACCTCCCCGTTTGCCTTCAGGCGGAAGACTCTGGAAGGTCCACTACATGACGCCGCGTTTCCACCCCAAGGGGGCGGGCGCCTGCTACGGCCAAGGCTTGTGCCCCTGCTCCGGGGACGGCGTGACCCAGCACAGCCCGCCTTTGCTGTTCGACCTCGCCAGGGACCCTTCGGAGGCGCGGCCCCTGTCCCCTGGCTCGGAGCCCCTGTACCGCGCGGTGCTGGCCCAGGTGGGCGAGGCAGTGGAACGGCACAGGAGGACCCTGACCCCTGTGCCTCCCCAGTTCTCCCTGAGGAACATCGTCTGGAAGCCGTGGTTGCAGCCGTGCTGTGGGACCTTCCCCTTCTGCGCGTGCACGGAGGACGGGGACCCCCGCGAGGCCTGACCTCACTCTGGCCGTGATGCCCGTCCTCAAGCACAGGTTGGCGAGCGTGTGCGAAGAAAGGAACGCTCAGGCACTGTTGTTGGGGATGCAGACCGGCGCAGCTACTCTGGAGAACAGGAGGGTGGCTCCTCCAAGAGTGAAAAATATAAATAGTCTCCAGTCTAGAAATCCCACTCCTGGGGATTCACCCAGAGGAAAGGAAAAGTCCTAGAAGGCGAGGCTACAGTAGTGGCTGCCGTGGTCTGGGGGACATGGGGACGGGGTGGTCAGAGGGCGCGAGCTCGCACTTATAAGGGGTCTGTAGGTAGAGGATAGCTTGTAACACTGTTATATACTTGAACTCTGCAAACAGTAGATGCTAGGTGTCCCCACTGCGCACAGAAGGCGATACTTTCATGACGGACGCGTGCATCCAGTCATCAACTCATGCACCATAAATACATACAATTTTATCTGTCACTCCTACCCCAATAAAGCTGGGCGATAGATGTTTAAGATTCTTTAAATGTTTATTTATGTTTGAGAGGGAGAGAGAGACAGAGCGGGAGTAGGGGAGGGGCAGAGCGAGAGGGAGACACTGAATCGGAAATCAGATCCCGGCACAGAGCCCGACGCGGGGCTCGAACCCACGAACCACGAGATCATGACCTGAGCCGAAGTCACGCGCTTAACTGCCTGAGCCCCCCAGGCGCCCCTGGGCGATAAATGTTTAAAAACTCCCTCAAATGCCAGGACTTGGCCGAGGGACCCCAGAGAATGAGCACAGCGAAAAGCAGAGGTTGGGGTTCCCTTTGTGCAGGAGGATGTCGTGGGCAGGGAGTGGGTCTCCACTTTCTCGTCCATGAAAGAAGACAATCTCAGTGGACACCCAATAATCCCCCCTCCCCCCATCCTAATCATTTCCCAAAGCTCGGGGGTTATCAAAGCACCGATGTCTGCTTTCTGTACCCATTCATCTTAAAGCATATTTGGGATTGCATTGCCTGTGGGGACAGCCCTACAACAGGGGACACAAAAGTATGCTGCCTCCTCTCCTCAGAAATCATTTTGGGGGCCACTAGTGACAGACCCTGGGAATAGGTGCCATGAGGGGAGCAACCCAGAGCTAGCAGGCTCACGCCAACGCCAGGCTCCGCCGTCCTAGCCTCTGCCTCGCGGCCTCAACGTGGCTGCGGCAGCTCCCAGCAGCACACAGACATTCCCGGCTGCAGGAGGAAGGGCACTCCTCCCGGCTCAGTCAGCACCTGTGAAGGGGGTTCTGCAGAAATCCTAACCCCAGACTCCCCCTCCCCACGGCCATCCACGGAAACCACTGTAAGGGGCGCTTGTGTGGGTCTGGCGGTTGGGCCTCGGACTCTGGATTTCAGCTCAGGTCAGGAGCTCAGCTTGGTGAGTTCGAGCCCCGCGTCGGGCTCTGTGCTGACAGCTCAGAGCCTGGAGCCTCCTTTGGATTCTGTGTCTCCCCCTCTCTCGGCCCCTCCCCCCCCAAAAATAAATAAAACCTTAAAATTTTTTTTAAAAGAAATAAAGAAATAAACTTACAAAATAGCTTAAACAAAAAAAGGAACAACTGGGAATTCAGAAAATGGACTCTTTCACATGGGCACAGACTTGCCCTGGGGACAAGTCAGCCTAAAAGCTGGACCACCTTTATGGACTTGACCAAGGCGTTCGGTACATCATTTCACTGACAAATTACTCAGCACCTTCAGCAGTTCTAGCTGCCTTATCAACATCTGGAATTTCTGCAAGACCCCCCCCCCCTTGGGGTTTGTTTTTTTTCCCCCTTTCATCCTTTACGAGTCGTCTGCTTCTTGTGAGTCAGTCTTGTTGAGTGAAACTTGTCTGCTCTCACAAAACAGGGCCGGTGTGCAAATCTGCATCATTTTACCGTACGCAAAACCAAGTCAGAGAGGCCGTGCAGCAGGGAGGGGAGTGGGGGACACGTGGGCAAAGACCCCGGGGGGGAAGGGGTGGCTCCGAGTCCTGGGGCTCCAGGACAGAGACCCCTGGTGGGGGTTGGGGCCAGTGGAGCTGATTTACGACCGACTGAAAGCTCCACGTCTTAATCTCCAAGGCTCCCACCTGTTGACTTACAGTTAAACGTTGGCCACCAGCCTAACCGGTTAGACCGGCTGTGGATTAAGTCAGTGCCCCGAGGCCAGACGCGCCTCTCCCTCCAGTGTGGCCTCCCACACACCCTGGGGCTCAGTCTGCAGACAGAGCAAACCAGGCTCTTTGCGCGGCTCCTGCTGAACGCCTAGGGCTGTCCCTCCCCATCACCCTGATGCGAGCGAGCAAGCTCTGCGTGAGGGTCAGCATGATGGGGGGTGGGGTGCCCTCAAGTCCCCAAACTAGGGAAAGTTCGCAGAGGCAATGGGGGCGTCCAGGGCCACAGCTGCGCGCTCCCCCACAAAAACACACATTCAGACCCTTAATCTCTCAACATAAGCATAGACTCCCAAATCCTCCAGAGACCCAGGTGTAATTGAGAAATAAGGAGGAAAAAAACAAAACAACAAGGGAAAATCTTTACTTTCTTTGGTTAGGGAGAGACGTTCTAGATGAAGGCATCTGCAGCCTCATCTACATTTAAAAAAAAAACTCGAGAAACGAGCAGAATTCAAAGCCTGCGTGCCTCAAAGAGCACCATGAACAAAGGAAGAGATAAGCCACAGACGGGGAGACAAGGATTTCCAAATGATTACGATCCATAAGAGACAAACATCTAATAAAGGGGCAAAAGATGTGTAAGTCCTTCTACTAAAGAAGAGATCACTGACTGAGAG
>JAQQST010000971.1:0-13922 GCA_028646485.1 Cryptoprocta ferox | reverse complement strand
CATTTTAATAATCATATAATAGAAATTTATCATGAAAGATGAAAGGATAAACCACAAGATAAGTATGTACCTAGAGTTTTTAAGATGGTAATGTAAGACATAATTATGTAATGTATCATCTCATATGCATAAAAATCACAACAGAAAAGATAGAAAATTCAAAGATGATTAGTCATTTTATCCCATTAATATTTATAATCACAAGAACATCTTTCTTAAGACTCTAGATTAGCTTGGGATCTAAGATAAAGACTTCTAATTCTTTTTGAAAGACAGAGCATGAGCAGGGGAGGGGCAGAGGGAAAGAGAGAGTATATCTTAGGCAGGCTCCATGCGCAGCATAGAGCCTAAAGCAGGGTGCAATCTCATGATTGTGAGATTATAACCTGAACTGAAGTCAAGAGTCTGACGCTTAACAGTCTGAGCCACCCAGGCACCCCATGACTACTCTAATTTTAATAGCAATTGTATGATTCCAGCAATCTATGCTGGCAGAAGTAAATATGATGAACATTAATGTTCTTGAATATAAAAAGCGTGCTCTGAAAAAGACAATAAGAGCTCCTTAACTGTAGCCTAAAGGGTAATTTATACCTCTATGAACTTTATACAATCCTACCACCAAAAAAGATCAGATTCTCTACTCATAATTGAAGAGACTACTTACCCCTTGCTCAATAAGAGGACAGCTTGAACATTTAACATTAGACATGCAGGGTTAACAGTGAAAGACCACCTAACATTTTACATTAAGCAAGGAATTGAGTATTCTTTCAAAGAGCAAGAATAATTCAAAATGTAGCCTCCAAGCAGTCTAACATGACACTATATCATGTGAGATGTTATCACTTTGCAGCCCCCAGATGCTATCACTATGGGGTATATTTTCATTTAGAAGGTACTTGACTGAAGGCATTTTGAACATCAGATGCTAACTTCCTAGATCAGTTTAGTCCTAAAAACATAAGATACCTTGTTCTCTGTAGGCTTGGCTAAATTCTCCTTTGCCATTCAATTTAACTCAAAGAAAGATTCTCCTACCTCAGGATACTTGCTCATCTTCCAGCTGGCAATTGAGTAAAAATGTTTGGCATGAGGCAGAACAGGTAGGCAGGAAATTATTTAAACATTCAGTAAATGTACATTAAGACCTGTTTTCTTTAACAACAGATAAATGTTCTAGAAATTATTTTAATTACATTGAAATTTTAGACCAATATTTGTGGATTTCTTTTTTTTTTGTTTTTCCTAGTTTGGGTTATTTGTTCTACTTCAGGCATTCCAGAAGTGCTGTAGTCTTTAGAGCGGAACAAAAGGAACGATTATGATCATAGAATTTGAAGTCACAGTACTTAGACCCCAATCTTTACTCTATCATTTATTAGCTAGTGATCCTTGACATATTATTTAAACTCTGTATATCAGTTTCTTCCCCTCTAAAATGAGAGCAGACTATACTTCATAGTGTTAAGATCTTACTTGAGTTGCTAACTTGAAGCATATGTCTTTGGAACATAGTGAGCACTTAAGGACTGTTAGCTATTATTGTTTGGCAAAAACCATTTACTTTTAATTTTTACAAATGGATTTATTTTTACAAATGGATTTTTAAAGAAAACATGAAAGCATAACTTCAGGTATATAATTTCATCTGCATTTGTTTTTCAAGTATGCTTGATCATAGTTCTTACCAACTTTTAGGAAAAACGTGAAAATAAAACCAGTTTCCAGTTCATAAGCACATGAAATCCTTAAACGTTTGGCTATTTTTATATGATATACATATAGTTTATAGTATATGTAGTTTCTAAATCTCACTTTTTTAAAGGAATGTAAATGTAATCCACAAATATACATACATACATACATACATACATACATACTTAAAACAAGAGGCTACGTTCCAAATGCAAGTTTAGTAAAAGATACTGGGTTTAAAATTGAGAACAAGTATATTTTAGCTCAGGAAAACTACTATTTTCACATTCCATGATTTATATGCTTTTAAGTATACAACTCCTCTGTTATTTTAAATATATATTATGAACTTCATTTCCTCCTGGTATAGTTTCAAAACATACAAAAATGAAGAGATCTTAATAATATCCAAATCGAAATATGTAAATGCCTTCATTGAATTAAAGGAATAAGGAAAAGTGTGTTGTATATCTACTGATAGCTTAGTTTCAGATTGACATTCGTGCCTTTTAAATTAAGTAATTTTTATTTTTGCCTAGGGAAGAAAATATTAGTGAAGTAGATCAGAACACTTGAGCAAAATTTTTATAGGTAATTCTGGGAGGATATTTGATACTATTGTCTAAGTACACAGTTTTTAAAATTCAGTGGGCACAACTATCCAATTCTTCATTGCCCTCTGTCAGTAACATCCTTTTTTCTTTCTCAAAAAGAGTAAGTAAGGTTTACATTTATATAATCTGGTTGATCAAAAAATATTTACCTCTTAATTACAAGTTAAAATCCAACTCATTTTGAAAGCATTGACTTTTTTTTACTGCTGTTGAAAATTTGGAATTCTTAGAATGTTTTTGGGAGAGCATGAAGAAATTTAAAGCAGAAATATATATGAAATTATTAATTTTCAGGCAAACTTTACTTAATTTTTAAGCAAAACCTTCTCCAAAGTTTTGCATTTAAAAAGCCAGATACTCCACTTGTTTTGATTTTTTTCTCTATTGTTGAAATGACTCATTTTTGTTTTGTTTTTAAACAATGTATTTTACTATTTTCTTCTTTTCAACTATTTTCTTTTGGATGCTGCAATAGTGTATGCTACCAATTTTACTCTAACCTTAGTTAATCATAAATCATGTCATCTTTTGAGATGTACATATGTTTATAAATTATTTTTATTTCTACATTTGAACTTGTGTATGTACTATATAATCTGCATAACATTTCAATGGCTCAATCCACCAAATATTTATGGATTAGATTTATATTTTTCAAGGGCCATTCTATTCTTTTAGTTAGATCTATGGTGAAGGAATAGATAATAATTTATATAAATATATTAAATAATCTATAGATTATCTATTCTAGTTATATTATCTAAATCTATATATAACCTATGTATTATTTATATAATTATATAGATATATAGAGTACTATCTATCTGGAATAGATAATAGTATTATCTATTGACAGATATCTATCTAGAATAAATAATAATCTATGCTGATAGAAGGACAAACAGAGGTGGTTACATTTGAAGTAGAGCAACAAATATAAGACAGCAAGACAGAGAAGCTTCTGGGGTGCTGTAAATTTTGTTATCTTGAAATACATGCTGACTTTGTAAAGATTCATCAGTTTATACATTTAAGATTTGTGTATTTTACTCTGTGCATAGTTCATCAATAAATATTTATAATAAGACATATACACATAAGGTATGTTTATAGAGGTTATAGAACCAAACGTACACACAACTATAAGCAAAGAATGATACTTTTCCAGGTCCTCATACTTAACAATTCTGAGGACACAAAACTTCGATAGATATTTTTTGAGAGAGAGATAAATGTTTATTAATCAACAAAGACACACTGATTTCTTCCACTATGTCTGGGCTTTTATTTGGTGCTACATGAACAGAAAGACAAATAAAACATGGTCCTTGCCTTCCAAGAACTTCTATTTTGGTATTGGATCATGAACTGAGTTAGGCTGTTATTAATCTCTGTTTCCTAACACCTAAGAGTGCAGTGTTCAAAAATAGTTATTAATAAATATGCAATAAATAAATCCACTGGAAAGAAAGGGAGGGTAGGGCAAATACGTAAACACACACACACACATCATTAACAATATAGTTAGACATACAAGTTCCCAGGAAATAGAGAGAAGGTATGTTTAAAAATTTGAGACCCTTGTCTACATAAATAACACAAAAATACAGAACTTGCCAAAATGAGGAAGTGTGATTTACTAAAATAAACCTTACACAGGTGGAAGAAATAATCTGTTTAGATGACAGGATAAGTGGAACCCCTTTGTGGAAACTTGCATAGAAAAGCTTTATCCTCTGGAGGTGTGTTTCCTAGGGTTTCCTAAAGGGTAAACAGCCTTAGGCTGTCTACAGGAAATGGTAGTTTCCAAATGCCAGACACTGGCTTTGCATTCCCTGCTCCTCAGTGAATTTTAAAAATGTGGACAATGTAGGGAAATTTTCATAATGTTTAATGTACTTAGCTGAAAGAACAATTACTTTCTTTTAATGATTAGGAAGCCTATACGGTGATATAAAAAAAGAAACTGTTCCCCAGGTTTTGCACATGGGTTTTAAACTTTCCATGTTTTGGAGATATTTTATCTGATAGGTAGTTAAAAATTAGGGCTACAAAACTATGTTTTAAACTGACATTATGTTAGCCCAGTGTTATAGCTTGAATTTTGGATTGTTAGCTAGATAAATACTTGATAGGCAGATAGATTGGCAAGTAGATAGAAATAGATACCTACATATATACACTCTCAATCTAGCACCAAAAAAAAATAATAATAATAAAACAGCAAAGTTGAAAATAAATATTAAATGTATATGAGCATATAAACTAGTCAAGTGCAACTCAACTCTTACGTGATTAATTAATTAATTAAGTTTAAAGCGTATGAGTGTTTCTATCCTTTTCTGTTGAGTCTCTTGAATAACAGTTGTATAGTGACAGACTGCATGTCTTTGGATCTCCGTTTCCTTAACCATCTACAACTTATCTAACCCTTCTCTCTGCCCTTCTTATTTCATCTGTAAAATGAGCAAAATGCTACCACAAAAGACTATTGCAAATTAACTGAAATATAGTATTTTCTTTAAAAATCTTGTGTTATAGTAATCATTTTGATGATAAATATCTTGAATGTGGAGCTAATGCCAACTAAGCTATATTTGCTCTTAAGAAGACTAAAGAGTGATGTATTGGAAAGAGAAATTTAAACAACCATGAGGCCAAAAGACTAGGAAAAACCACTGTGGGCAAGAATCACGATATGAATCATTACTTGTAATCTAACTTTATTCCATTTATTATTAACTATTTGCTTTATAAATTTATGAGAAATGTATTAATCAAGTAAATGATTAAAATTTGGAGCTTCACTCCTAAGTGTATCTGCCTTTTTATTTAAAAACTTATTTTTAGCATGATTTTCTCTTTGCTACTTTGAAATTTTGTAATAGCTCCTCCTACCTGTCACTATTAAATGAGAAAAGAGCCACAAGATAATACCTTCAGTTAAAAAAATCCATTTTGCATTTTGAGAAAGAACCTATAATTGGTTATTTTGGCTATTGTTATCATGCTAGCAGTAATGTTTAGTTCTGGTATTTGCGTTCTAGTCAACCTGCTTCTCTGAAATACAACCAAGTGTAACATTTTTGTTCTACATTTATGGATTCTATGGAGTCCTGTGTTTTCCAGTACAGTGACATATTGTTATGAACTTGCTAATAATAAAGATCCAAATAATTATCTTTTGTTTCTAATTATTAATTTTCTGAATTAATTTATCTTTCAATAAAATATTTTAAAAATCTTGTTGATTCATGATTAATCTAGAATTTTTTTCCCTTCTTAGGAATGGAATGACTGAACTGTACACTTGGGGTCTCTACTGACACATCCTCAGTAAATAGGGGATTATATGTTTAATGATGGCTTAACTAACAGTTAAATTAAATTAGAAGTTTTAAATAAATCTTCTGTTAAAGTGCTTTCCCTCGATGTCAGCAGCCTACAATATCCCATTTTAGAAATTGCTCACTTGGAAGAATCTGAGTTTTCTTTTGACCAACTAAGTGCCAAGGAAAGGTCACAGCAGCAGGACTTCTAGTTGCTAACAGTCCCATTTCTTATATTTATTGAAATCAGAGGGACAATTAAAGTTTCAGCAGGGGAAAATTATCCATTAATTAGAATTAGAAGCAAGAAGCCACGAAGTACAGGTGATAACCATATATCAGAACAATTAGTCTGTCTAGAAAATCAACATGATCAAATCAGAGTCACTATACCAACTGCTCATTTAATCTGGGGTTGCGATGTTTTTCCACTCCTTGTGAGACAATCCTGCAGAAGGAGCTTACATCTGACATGTACACATCCTTCAGAATTATTCACTACCTCAAGGAGATGTTGGTATGCTGTTTGTTATTTTTATAGGAACTTTTGGATTTGAAGAGAAGAAAAGTGACATCCAAAATGTGAAAATCTCTAACTCAATGTCACATTTTAACCTAGAATAAATATAACACTTAAATTGGAAAAGGTATTGAACTGTATATTTATTTCTCGTGATTGAAATTGATTGAGACTAATTGATTATGCATGTATTGTCATTTTATTGAAATACTGGCTGCAGTTAACTCCTGGATGTATGTAAAATTATATTATAATGGAAGAAATTTTAATATTTCTCTAAATTATTATTTGAATTTTTTAATTTTCCCAGAGATTTAAATCTACTTCTAAGTAAGGAACTATTTTAAGTGCATGAATAATGAATAATAGCAATGTACAAAAATATCATTATCTACTAATGCTGTGTCTTTCTGTAATATGGTGACTTATTACCTATTATTTCTAGAGTTTAGATGTACAACACACTGTAAAGTACTTTGGAAAGGCACATATAACCTAATTCTTGCTCTCAAAACATTTTTGTTTAGGGGTGCCTGGGTGGCTTAGTTGGTTAAACATCCAACTTCTGCTCAGGTCATGATCTCACAGTTTGTGAGTTCGAGCCCCACATCGGGCTCTGTGCTGACAGCTCAGAGCCTGTAGCCTGCTTCGGATTCTATGTCTCTCTCTCTCTGCCCCTCCCCTGCTCATGCTCTGTCTCTCTCTCTCAAAAATAAATATTAAAAAAATGTTTGTTAATAGAGAAAATGAGATGTTTACACAAACAGCAACAATGTAAAGTTAAAAGTGATCGATACCATTAAAGAGACAATAAAAAAACAAATAAGAGATCAGAAAAATTAGTAACTTTTCTATATATATATATTGAATTAAAACTAGAAATGATAATTTCTTATTGTATATATAATATATAACAATTAATTTTGTATATGTGATACAACTATCAACATTGTTAAAATATCTTATTTTCTGACCTTCACTAAATTTCAAAGGTTATTTCCTATTTTCATCTCCCATTAAAACTTCCAGTATATTTTAATCAGTGCCCTAAAGCTGTTGGAATACACAGATAAGTAAGACATGGTCTGCCATCAAATAACTCACAGTCTAACAGAAAGTTAAAGATATAGACAAAATATTGCAATATTATTGACAGCAAGGTAAAAATGCATACAAAGTCTTGTGGGAATTCAGAGGAAAGAGATAGATTACCCCAGGAAAAGTCAGAAAAGCTTTCTAAACACTTTGTATTGAAATTTTAAAAATTAGTATTATTTTCCAAATGGAACAGATTGGAGGACTAAGAAATATACAATAGCTCATATACAGATATTGAAAGTCTTGTATTACCCATTCTGAGAAGACCTAAGGAGTTTGGAATATTCAAAGCATAGATAGGCAATGAAGAAATTAAGAGATGAGCCCCCAAACATAGAGGAAAAAAAAGAACATTTAAAATATCATGGTAGTTATCCCATATATACAATAAGAATCTGTTTGAAAATCTAAAAATAATTGAGTGTGAAAATATAATAACATTATAAAAATTTTACCCTAACAATTCACTGAGTGGATGAGAAGCAAGAAACTGGAGATGGAGACCAATTAGGTTGGGAATACAGGTGAGCAATCTAGATACTGTGGGGAAATCTGAGTTGAGTTGTAATAAAAAGAGAATAATCAAGTTTTAAATGCCACAGAAGTCAAATTTATTGCATCAGAGAGATTGTTGTATATGGCATTTGCAAAGACTTTGATGACCAGTTTGCATTTAACCAGTCACTGGCCCTCTGGATGGTAAAAATGGTGATGGAGAACAGGGGACAAAGGAAAGAATTTGGAGAGAAAGAAAATGGGCAAGATTTGGAAATAAATTAGTATGAACAATAGTATGTTAAGGTTAAAATCACCTAGATAATTCCTTTTTAAATGAGAAGGGTGAATGTGCTTTTAAAATAATTTCAGAGTTCATTACAAAGTTTTAGAGGACAAGAAAATAGGTTTTGTTTTATACACACACTGATCAAAAGTTAGTTGAAAAGTTAAGTCTTTTCCTATGGGGTAAAATAAGGGGGGTGGGTATTGTAGTAGTCCTTGAATGAAGAGATTCTTGAACCATATAAGAATGAATTGGTGGCCAAAAGTATAAAACTTCCATTTATAAAATAAACAAGTTATGGGGCTATAAAGCATGATTATTATAGTTAATAATAACTATTTTATAAATTTGAAAGTTGCTAAGAAAGTAGAGCTCAAAAGTTCTCATCACAAGAAAACATTATAACTATGAATGGTGACAAATGTTAAATAGACTTGTAGGGATCATTTCACAATATAAACATTGAATCATTATGTTGTAACACCAGAAACTAATATAATGTTACATGCCAATTATACCTCAAAAAACAGAAAACAAAAAGAATGAATCATTTTAGTAGACAGTGTATAAAAGAGAAGGTAATCTAAAAAGAGAACTTTGGTCATGTCTATATTTAGTGAGTTGATAACAAAAGAGGAGTATGTAAAGAGAAGGACAAGACAGAGAAAGCTGACCAAAATACAGTATCATGGACCCAAAGAAGCTTCGAGTTTCACAGTGGGCTTCTTCTGGATCAGATGTTCCAAAAATGCCAACCAGACTAAGAAAACTCTCATCTTTGATGGCTGAACATTATTATTAGCTATCTTCCAAGAGAGTAATTTCATTACATCAGCTGGAGTGGGACTTGGGGGAACAGATTCCAGGTAAAGACAGTGGAGAGAGGAAAATGTAGTCAGTAAATTCAAAACATTTTGGAGAAAAAAAGTAATGAGAAATGGAAGAGAATAAGGTGCTTCAGAGAAATGTGTTCCTTGAAGTAGAATGCTCATCACACAGAAGAAAAGTAGAAAAGGCAGCTTACTTGGGGGTAGTAGTAATCTTATTTATAGGACAGGAGGTATAAACACGGGAAGAATCTAGGTGACATTAATAGTACACTTAGTGGCCAGCTTCTTGTGAGATTTACAAGAAAAAAGTAAGAGGGACGTACGGAGATTGAAGAATGGTAGGAACTCAGTCTCCAACTCAACTTTGGTACACACCAGAAAGACAATCTAGTACTATCCTCTTTTTAAACAGAATGCATTACATAATCCAAACTCAAACTATTATGATCTCCTAAATATTTTTGACTCAATATCATTTTACCATTTAAAACCTTGCTATTCAAAGTGTGGTTCACATACCAGAAACATTAGCATCATCCAGTAGCTTGTTAGAAATGCAGAAAGAGGTTCCATCCCAGAGGTACTGAGATTTCATCTGCATTTACACAAGTATCTTCAGAAAAACTAAAAAAATATCTTCAGGTAATTAACATTAAATTAAATTATAAGAAATATTGACAAAAATGTTAAGGTAAATATTAATATGTGCAAATATGTGGCTGATAGTTTTTGTATCTGTTGATTAAATAAAGTATATAGTCTGCCTATTTAAAAAAATACATTTCGGTTAACAACTGATTTTTTTTTTTGCCAAAAACCAACACATATTTAATTTGTTCTTAGAAATCAGGAAGATTAAAAACACAGTAAAATAGCTTAAAGAGTTAAACTTGCATCAAAAATATCTGCTTTCACATTTTAAAGCAGTATTACAAACAACTAACTGTAGAATGTAAAACTTTTCTTTGCTTGAAAAATAATTACTTGATTAATTTTAGGTTTTATTAAATATTTCTGCAAGATGACTAAAACAAGGTAACTTTTTTAAATGTAAGTGTAAATTACCTGGACATTATATTGCAGCCCTGCTTTTACTGGATGCCTTCAAACGCAAGTGTGGGACATCCACATATATTCTAATAGATTAGAGGCTGTGATTAAGATCCTCAAATAGCATTCTGGCTTATTGCAGCCCGCTTAAACAAACAAACAAATTGTTTTCCTTTGCCTCTGTTTATTCACAGATTTTTTTTTTAAATACCTTTAAATGCACTTAATATATGATGTTAAATAACTATTCAGGGGCACCTGGATGGCTCAGTCGGTTAAGTGCCCGACTTCAGCTCAGGTTATGATCTCACAGTCTGTGGGTTTGAGCCCGGCGTCGGGCTCTGTGCTGACAGCTCAGAGCCTGGAGCCTGCTTCAGATTCTGTGTCTCCCTCTCTCTCTGTCCCTCCCCGGCTCACTCTCTGTCTCTGTCTCTCAAAATAAAATAAAGACATAAAAAAAATTAAAAAAAAACTATTCAGTGTTTCTGAATCTATAGCTAAGGCAAATCAAAAGAGATAAAGAAACCAGTAGGGAAGAATCTGGTTTGTGATGTCCCGTGGATGGTAGAATAAAGGTAGCCACAAACTCTTTGATGATTTTCCAACAGAAAGATTGAGTGTAATTCCTCTCACATTGAATGTGGACTAGAATCAGTGACTTATTTGAACAAAAAAATGAAGTCAAAATGATATTTGGGACTTCCAAGTCTAGCACATAAGAACTCTTGCAGTTTCTCCTTGGACTTCTTAGATTACTTTTTTTGGAAACCTTGATCCACCATGCAAGAAACCTATCTGATGGAAGCCCACATGAAGGTGTTCTTATTGACAGTCCCTGCTAAGTCCAGCTGACTAGTCCTACACATCAAAGCACTAGATTTGAGTGAAACCATCTTGTACACCCCAGATCAGTCATCTTCTACATAATATCACCGAGTGGTATCTGTTGATGTCACATGAAACAGAAGAATCTCCCAACCAAGCCCTGTCCAAATTATTGACCCCAAATTCATGAGATAAAGTAAAATCGTTGTTGATTAGAGCCAATAAGTTTTGGGGTAGTTTGTTAAATAGAAATAGATAAAGGGATTGTGATTCTACATGTTTAATATATGCCATCTCTCTCATTCTTTCTTTTTTTCTTTATTTAATGGAATAAATGTGAGCAATTTTTAATGCTACCCAGAACACCTCATGCATAGCTAGAAATTCATCTTACATACTTGGCTGCATTTTAGGTCAAGTACTATTCAGTAAACATTCACAGAATTGTATATGACAGGTAATATTTCATAATGGTTTCTCCATTCTCATGCTGGTGGTTTTGTGCTGAATTACTATAAATGAATTAGGATTTGAGAAGAATTTGAAATGTAAACCTAGACCTACATTTTCCATTATGATTAGTTTAATTAGATATAGAGTTAAGATAAGAAAGTATCCATAGTCTGGAATCCAATATTTTGAAATACGATTAGACAGAGATAAAAAATTAAATTTTCTTTTTTATATTAAAACACTCAAATGGGATTAATATAACAAAGTGTTTTTATATTTTATTTTACATTTGCCAAGAATGAGATAACTCCTACTATCTAAAATGGAAACTGCTCTCTCAAACACTTGAGGTCTTTGCTTTCCATGGTCTTTGAAGCACATAATAAAATATTAATGATAGTGTATGAGGATTAAACTATCAATTTTATTAGCTAATAAAAGTATATTTATATTAAAACA
Organism: Cryptoprocta ferox; assembly: GCA_028646485.1. Lineage (NCBI taxonomy): Eukaryota > Metazoa > Chordata > Mammalia > Carnivora > Eupleridae > Cryptoprocta > Cryptoprocta ferox. Next base: position 2,265 of record JAQQST010000971.1, on the reverse strand, counting down.
TTTTAGGAGAAATATACCTACTTATAATATTAAAAGTTAACTCAACTGTTTTAACCAATTTTGTAGCACATACTAATATAAAATGATCAAAGAAATTTTATCTTTTTTTTATCTTTGTAGAATGATTTTTCAATTAAATATTTTTATTAGCTTGTCACATTCTTGGAAAACACTGATTATAAGATATAGAACCTCATATTTACTCAATCACTTTAAAACGTATTGGGCTTGGGGCACCTGGGTGGCTCAGTCGGTTGGGCATCCAACTTCGGCTCAGGTCATTATCTAGCAGTTCGAGGGTTCAAACCCCAGCATCGGGCTCTGTGCTGACAGCTAGCTCAGAGTCTGGAGGCTGTCTTCAGATTCTGCGTCTCCCTCTCTCTCTGACCCTCCCCTGCTCACGCTCTCTCTCTCTCTCTCTCTCTTAAAAATAAATAAAAAACATTTAAAAATTTAATAAAAAAATGTATTGGGCTTTCTGCCAGTGATGTCAGATAAGACCGAGAGGTAACCTCACTTAGTGGATAGTACACTAGGCTTCAAATTGCAGTAGACCATGCTTTGGCCAGCTTTTGGACCAATTACTTAATCTTTTTGAGCAGTAATTTCTTCAATTACAAAATGAGCATAATAATAGCTCCTTGTGAAATCCACGTGAGGATTAAGTCCAATACCCTAAGTAAAACACATAGCACAATTAGCAGCATGTAAATATTGAATAAATAACAGCTACTTATTTTTATGAAATTACCACTTCTATTTCAACTACTCTGATTACCACACAGTGTGTTTTGAAGTACTCTCTAATCTGGGGAAATGTGCAGTCCCAGCATAAGAAAACTATAAATCGTTCCATTTGAGATTTCTTTTTATTAATATACATGTGTTATATGTTTTGGATAAAATTCTTCCAAACAATTTTGATTATTCCAAAATATTTCACTGATATGATCAAACTTCTTGTATACACTGACTTATTTCTTATAAACTTTTTCTTCCAATGTGTTATCAGACACCAAAATAAGAGAAGTTTATATTAAATTGTTACTTACACATCACCATACAATTGCTAATTCTTAAAAACTCTAGTGTGTATCCAAATATTCTATCAGAGAGAAATCTAGCATAAAGATAAATGAGAACAAAAGCCTTACTTGTACTGGGAGTGAGGGGAAAAGACATGTATTACATAGAGAGAAGACATGTTTTATATAGAATAAAACAAAAACAGATAAATTTAACAATCTGAAAATCATGCATCCATTCAGAGAACCACTCGGACATACCCACAGAAGTAGTTATCAGCAAAACTAAAATGACAGAACTAGTTAAAAGAATGAAAAGAAATGGTACTTAACAGTGATAAGCTGTGATTACAGATAAATTACCAGCTGTGAAAGTAACAATGATGCGTACAACTGAGCAATATTTTTAAAACATCATAAAGGAATTGTGTAAATGTGAAATATTTTTCTAACTTTTAATATATACACTATTTTGAAGGCCATATTAAATGGCATTTATGTGTACAAAGTTTACTCTGAAAAGTATGATGTTACTGTTAATTAAAACTATGATATTTTAGTGGCGGCTCCGCGAAAAGGGTGGCGCAAGCCGGCCGGGTGGCCAGCCGCCAGCGGGGATGCATCTCATCCCCGGTGAAGGTGTTGAACTGCACGGACTGGGATTTGGAAGTGAGGCGGAGCTTGGAGAATACAGTTTGGCTCGCCCGCGGTACAGGGAGATCGGACTCAGAAGGGCGGTTGCAACGCTTGATTCCGGCAAAACTTTGAGGCGGCGCCATACTTCTCCCAGCAACCACCAAGGCGGGGCCTCGGAGAGAGCAGCCCCCGAGACTTGACCTGACGCCAGACCACGCCCATCCGCACAGGGGAGTTGTCTGTTTTTTTTTTTTCCTTTTTTTTTTTTCTATCCTTTTTTCTTTGCTTCTCCTTCTTTTCTGCTGCCATCCAGATATATATCCCGTAGCATATTCTTCTTTCTCCTCTTGGCTGGTTATATGCTTTTGGACTGCCTTCAGAATTTTGCTGTCTCTGTCCCCACCTTGTTGTTGTTGTTTTTTTTTTGTTTTTTTTTTGTTGGTTTGTTTTTCCTTCTTTTTGTTTTTGTTTCTTTTTCTTCTCTCTTTTCTTCTCTTCTTTCTTTCCTTTCCTTTCCTTTCCTTTTCTTTACTTCTTTCCCCTTTTGGCTTGCTTGTTTGTTTGATTTGTCTGTGCATTTGCGTGCTTTTGTGCCCTGTATGCT
>JAQQST010000970.1:0-13927 GCA_028646485.1 Cryptoprocta ferox | reverse complement strand
TCTTGGTCAGTTATGTTGCTTACATTTGTTTTGACCAATTCCTTAGCTGTCACTTCTTCCTGGAATTTCTTTAGAGGAGAGTTCTTCCGTTTCATCATTTTGGCTAGCTTTCTGTCTCTTGTAAGTTTTAAAAGCTTATTATGCACTATGCACCTGTGAGTTCTGCTATATTAAAGGAGGCTCATTGAGTGTCCAGGCCCTGTCTGTTGAGGAAGTGTTTTTTTAATGGTGTCCCTTGGTCTCTGTTGTTTTGCATTTGGTTATTTTATTTCCCTACTCTTAGTGATATTTGCGACTCTCCACCATGTGTACTTTGGCTTGTTTTTTGAGGTAGCCCTGGAAAGGAAAACAGATAGACAAATAGACAGGGAACAAAAGCACACAAACGCACAGACAAGTCAAACAAACAAGTAAATCTAAAGGAAAACAAAAACAAAAACAAAAACACCAAAAGACAAAGGGCAGACTAAAAGCATAAAACCAGAAATCCCAGCTACAAGAAAAGCAGGGTGGAGGCAGTGCTGATGGAAGAGCATATACAAAGAGAGAAATGATAGGGGTCAGGAGAAAGAGAAAATGAACATTGACCAGGCAGAGAGACTAAAAGACTTAATTCAGAGAGAGAAAATGGAGAATATGGTAGAAGTCAAGGAAAAAGAAATGAAGATAATGTTATCCAGAGAAACTATATAGTCTGATTATTCCAGAGAAAGAGAGAATGGAAGGTAGCAACGGAGGTGTTGAATATGCATCAAGAGAACGGATTAAATGTTAGTGTTTAAGCAAACCTATAACCAGAGTGCCCAGTCCAGCAGATAGGGGAGAGAAGAATGAGATAAGAGAGAATATATCTGAATAGCAAGAATTGATCTGGAGTTAATCACAGCAATGCATCAATGCTGGTCTTGTCCCAGGCTCCAGTAAAAAAAAAAAAAAAATGGAGCTCTCCAGGGATGATAGGCATGGTTTGGTGTAAGCAGGTCTCGCCTCCACTGTGGGTCCACTGGGCTGCTCCCTGAGTCCCCGCCTTGGTTGTTGTGGGGGGAAAAGTGGCGGCCCCCCAGTCCCTTCTGGAACCAAGCATTGCAAATCATTCTTTTGGGTCCGATATCCCTGTGCCGTGGGTGTAGCCAAGGTGGGCCCTGTTCTATGTCCAGCACTCAGCCTCATTTCCAGATATTGGTCCTGAGCTTTAATGATACCGCACAAAATGTAATCCCGCAGTCTGGGGCACTTCCTACCTGGGGACGGATTAGGAGGCGTAGGGGAGCGGTTCCTCCTGATGCTGACTGAGTCCCTTGCATACCTTAGCCCAGAGGGAATTTCTGGGACTGGGGCACCCAGCCCAAAGAAATCTCTGCAGTTAGAGATAGGATCTCTCTCTGAATGCCCTGAATTTAGAGATGGGATGATAGGATCCCTCTCCATCCCGGGCCGAGGTTTTTCTCTTCTCCAGGGACAGTTCTATGAGCAGTTTCACCTGCTCTTTTTCTTACCCTTGTCTCTCTGCAGAGGGGGCTCCCTCCCCTCCATGCCTCCATGTTCTGCCCCATTTTTATCTTCCCCAGTTCACAATTACGCACCTATGAGACTGTCTTCTTAGTGGACTCTGTCTCTTTTCCTCCCAGACTCTTGGGGTTCAGAGTCCTTTGGCTTCAGCCCTTCCTTGTTTGAGAGATGCAGGAGGGAAGTACAGAACTCCCTATTTCTCTGCCATCTTGCCTCCTCCACCCTCTTCTGCCCCGTTTTTAAGTTCAACAATGACCTCCTTCCTAACTGTCAAGTCAATGGCTAAGATTCAAGTGTCATCTTTTTGGCCCTTTTTATTGTATTTGTTAATAGTTTTCAAATTTCTTTATATCATCTCCTCCATTGGTGTCCAAATCACTTCTCTTTCCTTGGTTTCTTTTTGCTTCTATTGCTACTACTACAAAGAGGAATATATTTTTTAGCTAACAAGAATATATATATATATATTATAGCTAATATTATATATATATATTTCTACATCGTAAGCAATTCTAAGCATTTATATATTAAATTATTTAATCCTCATACAACCTTATACAATAGAAACTATTACCAGCATCTTTAGAAATAAAGTAATAAAAACACCTAAGGTCACCAAGCTAAGTGGCAGATGTGGAATTTGAACCTAGGTAGTCTGGATCCAAAATCTGTTCTTTTAACTTCTACCTCCCTTGCCTACACATTCACCATTGAGGGCTTTTTTTTTATTCTGTCTATTCTTTAACTGTTGGCATTCCTTGGAATTTATCCTTAAACTTCTGCTCTTTAGATAACCTCGCCCACTCTCATGATTTTAAAAGACTATCTATATGTCAATGACTCCCAAATCCATACCTACTACTATGACTTCTCTGCTAAATTCAGGACTGGTCTCATGGGTATGAATCCTGTGCTGGTTCACAGGGACCCATGTTTATAAAAGCCTTGAGCTTCATTTAATGCTCTGCTGTCACAGCCTTAAAATTCTTAATAATTTTTGGAACAAGTGGCTTCACATTTTAATTTTGCAGTAGGGCTTGCAAATTATGTAGCTAGTCCTGCCTAAATTTCTGACATATATCCAACTTCCCATTGAACACTTCCATCTCTCTCTGTCCAAATCTGCACTCTTATCCTTCTATCTTAATGTCCCTAATATTCTGATATTCTTATCTTTAGTCAATGGTAACATCTGGTCACCCAACCCAGAACCCAACCCAGAGCCATCCTTCATTTCACCTCCTTTCTACACTCAGTCCTGCCACCTAAACTTTCTACCTTTTCCTTAAATTATTTCCTTGAATTATTTTTCTTATCTCCATTACTGCTGCTAGTTCAGATCCTCATTATCTTTTGTCTGGAATGTTGTAGTAGTCCTCTTTAAAAGTTTGTCCTGCTTCTAGTCTTACCCCTTTCAAACTCATCCTTCATTATGCTGCAAAACATGGCTGCCACATTGCATAACTCCAAGTAACATTACTCATAAGGTGCAGTGTAGTGGCCCTAATAACAAAACTGATTTTTTAAAATGCAAGTATGGTTATGTTAATACCCTACTTAAAACTCTTCAATGGCACCCCATCAGCTAAATTCCCTGTTTACACTATGCTTTTTTCTTCCTGTACAGTCCTCTCCTCAGCCTCCTTTTCCTTAATCCTTTTCATCTGTGTGATCTCTATTTCTGCTTCAGAACTACGTTCAAACAATTGCTTCAGGAAGCTTACTCTGAACCTTTACCCTCAACCCCAGGCTGGCCTAAGAATCCTTTCCTTGATTATAGCACTTATTATAACACTCTATGATCATTGTCTGTTTATATATTAGTCTCCCCCACTGAGTACAAGTTCCGTTAAAGCAGATATGCAGTGTCCTCAGTACCTAGCAAAGTGCCTATCTGAGCTGAACTGACTTCAGCAAAGGAAAAATTCTACACTAACTTCAAGATAGGAAATGCACTTATGCAAGAGGATAGTCAGAAATCCTCTTATGACTGTTAATAGTAGCAAACACTGTTTAACAAGTAGCACCAGGAGAGAGAAAGAAAATGATAAATATATCCAGGGCTTATATGAAGCTGGCATGCAGTATTGTAGCCATACTGATTGTAAAAATATTGAAAATTTTTCATACCAGCCAGTAAATAGCTATTTAATACTCAAGCTCTCCAAATGCCTCCACCACTATCCTAGGGCCTCCCATATGTATCTCCTAGACTCTACCATGATCAAGTTCAACAGGGGCTTAAGGAACCTTACTCTAGCACTAATATCTGTTCTGATTGATTAGTGCTCAGGCTAAACCAATTGTTACATATTTTGACAATTACCTCTAGATTTACTCCTCCCCAATTGTGCAACATTTCCTCCAACAACATTTTCAGCTTATCTTTATGTTTCAGGACCTGGAGACCCAGGATGCTTGACTTAGAACCTAAGATGAACAACCAAACATCTACTAGGAAGAGTCAGCTATGGTCAAAATGGATATTTAGCATCATCAAGAATTGATATTTTTCAAGATTTCTGTGGCATTGGATACCCCCATTTTTTAAATAAATTTTTTATGTGTGTGGCAGGGCAATACTCTACTCAATTAATGTCCTACTACATTGCTCTTTATCTTTTCAGTAACCCTTCCCTGAACTAAAATCCTAAGCCCTGGCCACCACTAAACTATTCCCAATTTCTATGATACTGCCACTTCAACCATTTAACTAACTGGAATCATACTGTATGTAACTTTGGTGGATTGGCTTTTTTTTCATTCAACATAAAAAACCAGGTAAGTTTTTTTTCTATTAATATATTTTTTCTATTAATATATTTTTAAGTTTGATTTAGGCTCTTTTTTGTAACTTCTATTTCTTGATTGAGATTTTTTATTTTTTTCATTTGTTTCTAGCATGTTCATAATTGCTCACTGAAGCATTTTTATAATAGCTTCTTTAAAATCTTTGTCAGATAATTCCAACATGATTCATCTGAGTGTTGGCGTCATTCGATTGTCTTTTTCTCATTTGAGTTATTTTCCTGGTTCTTGGTATGACAGGTGATTTTTTAATGCATCCTGAATATTTTGGCTATTGTGTTAGGAAACTTTAGTTCTATATAAATCCTCTATTTTAGCAGGCAATCTCCTTGTTTAGGTTTAGCACGTAGATCCTGGCCTACTTTTATGTGCTGTGGTTTCAGGAACAGTTTAATTTTCAGAGCCTTTGCTGTGCTTTGATCTGCTTAGCCTATCTGGTGCCCCTGGGGCTCTCACTGGTCTGTGCTGGTCTGCCTGTGAAGGCAGAAGATGCTTCCTGAGGCTAGGTTGCATGGTCACTCTAGGTGGCGAAAGGGAGTCTCCATGAAGAACACATTCTTCACTTGGCCATTTGTTGTGGCAGAATCCCTCCTTCTAGGGCAGCCTGGTCATTCTGTGTGGGGGAAGTGATTACTGGACCACTAAACACAAAGAAACTTCCAGGATGGGTCACTTGTTCTGGAGGGATTCCACTTGCAGGGCATTCCCTGGCTACCCAGTGCCTCTCAGTAGAGAACGGGGAGTCTCAAGGACCACAGGGATAAAGAGTTTTATTTCCATGATTTATAGTTGTACTTAGTAAGTAGGAGTAGGGAGAATGAGTCTATTCTATCTTATTTGGACCAGAAGACCTCTGTATTCCCTTTTATGCTAGTTAAGATGTCTTAGCATTGAACAAATTTCGTGCCTCTTCTAAATTGTATAGAACATTTTAGAAAATACTGTTCTTGCTTTCCAGTTAAGACACTTAACATAATTTCCCATTTCTATCGCCAGATGGATTATTCACCAATAAGTTAACTGAGAGACATTGAGGTTTTGTTCAATATTATCACTTAAAAAAAGAAAAAAATATTTAGGTACAACACACAGAAAAGTGAATGAATCTTAAGTTTACACACCAGTAAATCATCACAAAATGAACATAGTCATATAGTATTTTATTTGCTTAAAAAATAATCTGGAGATCTATTTCACAAAAGTGTGAAAATGCTTAATGGTACTGAACTATACACTTAAAATGGTTAAGAAAATAAATTTTATGTGTTTTTTACCAAATTTTAAAAAATGAATCTGGGGAGACAAAAGAGATAAATTCTGAAAAATACCAACAGTGCCTCCAGACTCACAGGCTAGCAGAAATCACTGGAGCAAATTCCTAGCATATAGACCCTGTATCTTTAGCTCCTTTATCTCCCACATATTTGGGAAAATAGTTCTTCATGTTTTTTTTAGCTATAAAGAAAAAGAAAAAGAAATGTGGCACCCATTGCACCTTAAGTGTTGTGGAAAAAGCAAAGCATAGCTGCTCTAGTTGAACTCAGGGCAGTGTAGCAGCCCTGCCCTTTTCACTTGACTTTTCACCACACAGTCATCCTGTCATCGGGACTGTTGTGCAAATTAAGTGAAATAAAATAGGTAAAAGGTTTGCTACATGGCATATGTTCTTTAAAAATTTATTGAATATGGAGATGAAATGAGAGAGTAATACAGACTGGCTCATATTATAATCACATGCTGCTCTCTAAAGATGAAACCCAGGGAAGAACAATCGAAGAGTAGGACTTCGTTTGTGTGCCAAGCACCATGAAAAGTGACTTATAAATGAGATATCATTTAACCTTCTACAGTTAATGCTAAGAAAGTAGTACTATTAATTTTCCCACTTGACAGATGAAAAAACTAAAGCACAGAAAGGTTAGGTAACTTGCCCACTGATACATAGAAAAAGAAAGGAAGGAAGGAAGGAAGGAAGGAAGGAAGGAAGGAAAGAAAGAAGGAAAGAAAAGAAAGAAAGAAAGAAAGAAAGAAAGAAAGAAAGAAAGAAAAAAGTAGCTGAACTAGGATTTGAGTGTCTATCTTCTACCTCCCTCAGCCAACCACTAGACATTTATGCCCTACTGTTTCTCACTTCTATACTTTGTTCCTACTGTCCTCAATTTGGCCCACTCTTCCTCTCCCATTTACATGCCTAAGTCACCTCTTTTTGGAAATCCTCTCTGTCCATGTCTCCATAACCTTTGCACCCTTATAACTCCTACTTGTTCCCTGTGCTTATTTATATCGAATTGCCAATGTATATTTACTTTTATGTGACCTCTTTGAAGGCAAAAACCATTTCTTATTCATCTATATTGTGTCCAACGTGATTTCTGGTACATACTTGTTATTCAGAAAATGCTTGTTGAATGAATAAATGATTGAGTGAATGAATGAATGACTCTAAGCAGTGTTTTTTCCTCTTCAGCCATTCACCTCTCTTGTTCTGAATTTTGGAGATCTGTTTTTGTGCCAATCACCTTAACTGATTATTTGCTTAATATTTTTCCTTAACTCAAGTCATTTATAATATTTTAAATGAATTTAGTCTTTTTCTAAGCAGTATTTGTTAAATTATGGCTTGTATGTATTAGATATATATATGTGTGTGTGTGTGTGCATGTGTATACATATTATATATAATAATATGTATAATAATATATGTATTAAGATGAATACATAGCTATTGAAATAAAAGCGCTCATCAGTTTACCACCTAAATCATCTTGTGAACCTCCAGTGGTATATATACCATGCATAAGGAAATAATTATCTAATGATACTGTTGCTGTTGCATGAAGCCTGGGTCTTATGGGCAGAGGAATCAGGGGAGAGTGAATGGCAGTGGGGTATCTTTGGATTAATTAAGACTAGGGCAGGTATTTGACTGAGACAGGAAGTCCCTAAACAGCACCAGTTTCTCATGGTACTGCATGATCAGTCTCTGGAATACGGCATCCCAGACTTGACCTCAGGATGCCTTTGTGGTACAACAGGCTCATCCCAAGCCACACCTGGCCCCATCACAACGCACCTGTTCTGATAAAATTGAGTTTTTAGCTCCAAGTCCTGAGTGCAAGCCTTTTGCTTGTGGCACACAGTGTGTGGTACGGAATGCAAGGCAGTGTAGCCTATTGTTGGTTCTTAACTGGGTGACCCGGTGCATATTTTATGAACTTAATTTTTCTCACCTGTAAGATGTTATATATACATATATATGTATATATGTATGTATATATCCTTCATGCAGTGGTTCTCAACCCTATTTATACATTATGATTATCTGTGGATATTAAAAAACTTTTGCAGAAATTCTGATTTAATTGGTATAGTGAAGACTAGGCACTGATGTTGTTTTTCAAGTTTTCCAATGTGTAGCTAAGGTTGAGAATTACTGAGTTCACTGTAGAATTAAATGAAAGCATGTATAAAGCACCTGGTACACAATCAATACACAAGAAATGTAACTATTATTAATATTATCATCATTACTATTAGACTTATTCATTTGTTACCTTTTCTAGTTTCCATTCTGATAACCTATCCACAGCCTCTTACTCTGGCAAGCTCACGCATCTCTGGCCCCAAAGACCAGGCCAGCTGTCTGAATCATGTTTACTGATGATGGCTTTGAACATCATCCTTTGCCCTCTTAGCAGAACCTCTGTGAAGAGCCCCTGATACTGCGACCACACATATTCCATATACCCTGGGTTGAAACCACTCATGGTCAGGTTTGTGGGTGATTGTGAATAAGCCCCTTCCCTGCTTCTCTCTGTGGAATTGGAGATGCAGCTGGTGGCCATGGCAATCACACATTGCATCTCTCCCCCTCCTTCTTATCCAGGGACATCAGGTTACAAGAGAACAAGCTGTTCTTCTGTTTTAGAAAAGGGATGGGGGAAGGGGAAGAGACCAGCTGTATGCATATGAGTTGCATATGAGCTGCATATGAACCTCAGGTGAGTTTGTTATTGTGGAGGGTGTTTTGCTTTTTTTTTTTTTTAATTTATAGTTTATTGTCAAGTTGGTTTCCATATAACACCCAGTGCTCTTCCCCACAAGTGTCCTCCATCATGACCATCACCCCCCTTCCCCTTTCCCCCTCCCCCTTCAGCCCTCAGTTTGTTTTCAGTATTCAAGAGTCTCTAGTGTTTTGCTTTGTTTAATACCATCAGCTACCAAAGCTGGTTTTGAGCCCTTAGGCCTTCCTTAAAAGGCCGTTAATGTGGCTATTGGCTAATGACCGCCCTGAAAACACTAGTTAATATTTATTGAATATCATGTACTGTCTTAAAGTACTTATATAGGGGTGATCTTATTTAATTTCCAGAGCAACTTTTGGAGACAGAGTCTATTTTTATGATCTTTATTTTTAAGGTAAGAAAACTAAGAGGCCCAGAAAGATAAAAAGTAACTTGTCTCAAAGTTGTAGGTAAAGGATTCTAAGAAATGTGGCTCCAGAGACTGTACTTTTACCCAGATCTCTAGACTTTGTCATAGAGATGCAAAATACCTGAGAGACCACACATTCCAACCCTGTTATGTTATCAATGGGGGCAACTAAGACCTAGATAGGGAAAGGAACATTTTTCTGAACCATGGGCATCTTTAAAAAAAATTCATCTAACAAATATTTATTGAGTACCTACTAATGCCAGGCCCTGTGCTAGGTGCTAGAGATATAAAGTTAAAAAAACACAAAAACTTTTACCCTAATAAAGCTTATTTTGTAGGGAAGAGATGAATTATAAAGAAATTAATAAAATAAATATAGTATATTAAAAGTCGATAAGTACTATAAGAAAAATAAAATAGAGAAGAGGAGAAAGGAGTATAGGGGTAGCTGCAACTTTAAATAGAGCAGTCAGGGAAGATCTCACTGAAAGGGCATTGTTTTTATTAATATATGAATGTGAAGGGGTTAATTATTTAAGTATTTGGGTAAAGATTTTTTTTCCAGGCAGAGAAAACAGCTCGTAGAGAGCCCCTGTGGCAGGAACAAGTTTGGTATGTCCAAGGACCAGCAAGGAAACCAAGATGGCTAGAACAGAGTGAGCATAAGGCAAAGTAGTAGGAGCCAATGTTATAGAGCAAAAGATCATGTAGGAGTTTGTAAGCAACTGTAAGTAAGGTCTTTGATTTTTACTCTGAGTGAGATAACAAATATCATTGGAGGATTTGGAGCAGAGGAGTGATATGATCTGACTTGAGAAATAAAAGCATTCCTCTGACTAAGGAAAACATATGGTAGAGGGGCAATGGTAGAAAGAGAGGGATGAATATAGAGGCTATAACGAGTGAACAGTAGTTTAGAACAAAGTGGTAGTGGTGAAAAGGATGAAAAAGTGATCAATTTATGAGAAAATTTGAAGGTAGAAAATTACCCAGTTGTAAGGGAAGAACAGTTGTGAGGTATGAGAGAGAGAGGAGTCAAGAATGTCTGGTTCACACTCCTCTAGCACACTCTCTGTTGGGCGCAAGACTTGTTTTGACCAAGCAGCTGCCATTGATATTCATCCTCCCTTCTTTTCCCAGGTTTAATCCAAATCCATGGATCCTCTAGGGAGAATACTGCCTTATAGGGAATCATGGGAAAGAGCTAAAGCTAGTAGAATCATTGAGTCACTGTAGTGAAGGTGAGGCAACGTGGCCTAGTGTGTTCTATCCTAACCTGCATTACCTGCCCCAGGACCACTGCAAGAAAAGAAAATATTCTGAAATTGGAGGCCATATGAGCTCATTTGCATCCTGGGTGAGGCAGCCATTATGGTTTGAGTAGGAAATAGTGTGGCTCTCCTGGAATCTCTTGCAGATGGTCATCAGAGACCTATCTGACAGTATGCAGAAAGAATCTCAGAGGAAAGAATTTACCCTACTTCAGTCATAGATCATCTTTAGGAAGTCCCTCAAATCCTGTGACAGACATTTAGAACCTACAAAAAAGAAAACTCTTTGGTTTTCTATTTTGGGTGACATCTGTATATTAAGATATTTTGAGACATGTGAAAAGTAAAAGGTTTTGCTCCTCCTCCTCTCCGAGTTTTGGTCCTGACTACTAGGATTTACAGTTCCAAGATCCTTGAGAATAGAAGCTAATCCTAGTCATGTTTTCAATTATGTACTCTAACAATTGCATTTCCAGAAAGATATCAGGCAGATTAAGAGTTTCCTTAGCAAATCCAAAAAATAAAATGACACTTCCTTAGGGAGGAAAGAAGATGTACTAGCAAATGGGGAGAGGCCAGAGTCCCAGCAAGATGCCCAGACCATGTGTTTCACAGTTATTCACTGCTATCTTCCCAGAACTAGACTGATCTTGATAAAAGAGACTGAGCAATACAAACATATCCAGAGTCTAGCAGTGATATATGGACCAATATCAAGAAGAGAAGTTAAGATATAGCCTCCTTCCCCTCTATCTGTCCTCACCCCAATGGTAGCACCCCAAAGGGAGCATTACCTCTTAGGAATGGTGGTTACACATGTGGAATGATTCCCCTAAATCAAACCAACTGAAAAGCACCAGCAACCCAAGGCTGTAGAATGTCCCATTGTCCACAAGCTATGAGGAGAAGAAATGGGTTTTATTTTTATTTTTTATTTTTGACAGAGAGAGCATGAGTGGGGAAGCAACCTGTTCCTCAAAGCAACCTTAAAGAATGGCATTGACGTACCCCTTGGAAAGGTTAGGAAATGGAGGCCACCACTGTGACTGTGTCCTATGTCACATAACTAATCAATGTCAGATTCAGGATTTAAAGCTGGATCTGCCATTCTTATTCTACAATTTATACAACTGTCTCTAGAAATCAAGATCCTTTGAGTTTGGCTCCCTCCTGACCTATCACCCTGTCCTATCTCATGGTTTCCCAGTCTCTGTACTCTAGTTGTGCTTCTAACAGCACATACCTTCATTAAGAAAAAAACTTGCACACTCCAGTAGGTAGGTGGATTATTAATTAAGACTATAGGTGCTGGAACCAGACTGTCTGGGTTCATGATGTTATTTTTTGTCACTTCCTTGTGTGAACTGGGATAATAATTTGTTTCCTCATCTGTAAAATTGGGATTATAATAGTCTCTAGATCATAGGGTTGTTTTGAGGATTAAATGAGATAGTGTACATGTATCTTAGAATGATGCTTGGAATAGAGTAAGAATTATTTAAGTGTTAATTATTATTCCTAGCTCTGAGCCTTTCCTATTTCTGTTACACTTTATTTAAAGAATAGTCCCCACCCTCTTCTTTCCAGCCAGGTACTTCTTGGCTAACCCTTAAAGCCCACCTCAAACCCCACATCCTTTAAGATTTCTTTGACTCTTTTCCCTTAAGGTCAGGAACAAGACAAGAATGTCCTCTCTCACCACTTTTGTTCAACAGAGTACTAGAAGTTCTAGTCACTGCAATCAGACAACAAAAAGGAATACAAGGAATCTAAATTTCTAAGGAAAAAGTAAAACTTTCACTATTTGCAGATAACATGATACTATAAATAGAAAACCCTAAAGATTCCACCAAAAATCTGCTGGAACTGATAAATGAATTCAGTAAAGTCTCAGGATACAAAAATCAATGTACAGAAATTGTTGCATTTCTATACACCAATAATAAAGCAGCAGAAAGAAAAATTAAGAACAGAATTCCATTTAAAATTGCTCCCAAAATACAAGGATACATAGGAATAAACCTAACCAAATAGATAAAAGATTTGTACTCTGAAAACTATAAAACACTGATGAAAGAAATTGAAGATAACACAAGTAAAGGGAAAGACATTCCATGCTCATGGATTGGAAGAACAAACATTGTTAAAATATCTATACCATCCGAAACAATCTACACATTTAATGCAATCCTTATCAAAATACTAACAGCATTTTTTTCACAGGGCTATAAAAAAAATCCTAAAATTTGTATGGAACCACAAAAGGCCATGAATGGCCAAAGCAACATTGAAAAAAGAAAAGAAAAGCTGGAGGCATTACAATTCTGGATTTCAAGATATATTACAAAGCTGTAGTGGTCAAAACAGTATGCTACCGTGACAAAAATAGACACATAGATCAATAGAACAGAACAGAAAATCCAGAAAAGTATCCACAATTGTATGGTCAATAAATCTTCGACAAAGTAGGCAAGGATATCCAATAGGAAAAAGATAGTCTCTTCAAAAATAGTGTTGGGAAAATTAGTTAGCCAAATGCAAAAGAATGAAACCTAACCACTTTCTTATACCATAAACAAAAATAAATTCAAAATTACTTAAAGGCCTAAATGTAAGACATGAAACCATAAAAACTCTAGAAGCGAATACAGGCAGTAACCTCTTTAGCATTGGTCAGAGCAACTTCCTTCTAGATATGTATCCTGAGGCAAGGAAACTAAAAGCAAAAATAAACTATTGGGAATTCATCAAAATAAAAAATTTCTGCAAAGCAAAGGAAACAATCAAGAACACTGAAAGATAAACTATGGAATGGGAGAAGATATTTGCAAGTGACATATATGACAAAGGACTAGTATCCAAAATATATAAAGAACTTATAAAACTCAACACCTCTAAAAACCCAAAGAGTCCAATTAAAAATGAGCAGAAAACATGAATAGACATTTTTCCAAAGAAGACATACAGATGACCAACAGACAAATGAAAATATGCTTATCATTTACTTACCAATAGAGAAATGCAAATCAAAATTACAATGACAGGAGCATCTGGGTGACTTGTCAGTTAAGCATCTGACTCCTTATTTTGTCTCAGGTCATGATCTCACGGTTCGTGAGTTTGAGAGCTCTCTCTCTCTCATAATACAAAAATAAATACATCAACTTAAAAAAAACTACAATGACATATCACCTCACACCTGTCAGAATGGCTAAAATCAACAACACAAGAAACAACAGGTATTGGTGAGGATGCAGAGGGAAAGGAAAACTCATGCACTGTTGGTGGGAATGAAAACTGATGCAGCCATTCTGGAAAACAGTACAGAGGTTCCTCAAAAAGTTAAAAATAGAACTACCTTAATATCAAGCAATCACCCAATATTTACCCAAGGAATACAAGAACATTAATTTAAAAAAGTACATGCACCTTTATGTTTATAGCAGCTTTATTTACATATCTTATTTCCATAAGATATGGAAGCAACCCAAGTGTGCACTCATTGATAAATGAATAAAGAAGTTGTGGTAGGAGAGCGGGCAAGATGGCGGAGAAGCAGGGAGCTCTGTAATCCGCCCACGCCCGTATGGATTGAACTGAGAAGGACTGAAGGGATAAAACTTGGATGTGCAAGTGGGGGAAAGAAGAAACAGACACCAGAAAGAAGACAACCTCAAAGATGCCTGAGTGAGTGACTGTGATCTGGGAAATTAGGGGACGGGCGGGTCCCAGTGGTGCAGGGGGAAGGAGCCCCTGAGCCCAACACAGGGAGAGCGCGCTGTGCCCCGGAGAGACCAGGGGAAGAGAAAGAGAGACCGAAAACGCACCTAGAACCATCTCTAAGGGAGGAAAAACTCGCCCGTCTCCCCATATGTAGCTGCCGAGCGCCGGGAGAGAAATCC